>CAWVNO010000380.1:0-16000 GCA_963930645.1 Salticus scenicus
AAAAAAGCAATAGGTTATAGAATAAAAAATATATAAGAAAAATGAATTTTTGTATGTCTATAAACGAATTTTTAAATAAGTCATTGTTATTTTTTGATGAAAACATTTAGATGTATGGATTTTTTTTAAATGCATAAAACTCTAGAGATGTGAAAATGTGTTTCTTTTTGCGTATTTTTTCATTTTTATTTACTTATTTGTTCGTTATTTTCTTAATATTACGATATCACAGTTTGTTAAATATTTGTCACGAAAAGCCAACAAACACATATCATCAAAACACATTTATTATTTAGGTTTATATTATTCTTTTTCAAATGTAAACAATGATACTTAAGTTATATACCGTCAAATAACTCTTTGATTTCTTCTTTTTTTAGGATGTATCAAATATTCAACTATTATTCTAAAATATAGTTTGCATTTGGATATATAAATTTCTGTTCTTTTATTTTGAATAATTAATGCATTACCTTATATTATATATTAGTGTTTATGCCACTGTTTTAAATAAAATTGAATAATAAAGCACATGAGTGCAAAACTATGTGTAAAAAAAAAAAAAAACGATTTCATGTTTATTATTATTATTATTTATTTATTTCAAATAGTATATCACAAGTAAAAATAACTGTTTGAATGTATAGATAAGATTAAATCAGTTGATAAGTTGTATTGTCTCACGTCATATAGCATGACGTCTTTTTTTTTTTTTTTTTTTTTTTTTTTTTTTTCACAGAAAACAGTTTTATTCTTGGTGAAAACTATGCTTTGGAATTCATCAGATTCACTTTTTTCATTCTAAAACTATAAGTAAAATATATATATATATTTTTTTGTTATTTCCTTTTACGTATTTACCTTATGATAGTTAAAGTTTTTAGACTACCTTAAGCACCGTTTCAGTTACATTTCAATGAGTTTGTTGCTTTTTACAGCAAGAATATAAGATTTGAAGAAAAATTCTATTTTACTAGAAAAGTCTAAAACATTGCGTAAATCAAGACACCATTTTATAGTAGGAAATTTTATTTTAATAAATCAGATATAAAATTATTTATCCAATGAAAATGAATATTATCACTTAATTATATTTTCGCAATATTTATAAAAAATACTCTAATTCAATTTTGTTTTCCTGTAGTTAAAAGAAAATTTATAATTACAGTCCATTATTATAAATGTTTAGCATTCATCTATACATATTTACTCTTACGTAGCAGAGTTGCCAACTTTTATAATTTATTTCGGAGTATTTTACCCACGCCCTTCCTTTCGCACCAGAATTTTTGTAGAATATTTCTCTACAACATGTGAAACGATTAAATAAGAAGAAAATCTTTCTTCAAAATTACCGGTATGAAAAAAAGCGGAGTTAAGAATGCTCCGAAATAAATTACGAAAGTTGGCAACTCTGATATAGCAATTTCCACTATTTTCTAACTTAAAAACTAATTTCAATACAAAATATTATTTTGTGAAAAGTGTTAAAGATAGAAGACGCGCGTATTCGTATGTCGAAGTTGTACGAAGCCGACGAAATATTTTAATGCTTTAACAATGCCTGCAAGAAATTTTTGTTGAAGAAATTATACTCTTGTAAAGTGAAACTAGAAAAAAAAAAATATATCTATATATTAATAGGCAAGCATAAAATTTGTTGTCCCTTTTTAACATATTAATTATGGGAGTAGAGGGTTGAAAATGGTATCATTCGAAAGGTATGGTTAGCCGGAAGGTGCGAATACAAATATTATTTTCTTACGATGTCAAGAAGGTATTTAAAAATACATTTATTTTTTATGCATTTTCCCCATTTTTCCCTTTTATACACGTATTCCTTCACATTAAAAAATAACTAAAAGTAGAAAGTTGTTAAATCTGGCAATTTCATAAAGCTCAAATAAAACCATAGACACAGTAATTTGTATAATGTAGCATCACTATACGCAAGCGAAGTGATGACGTCACTGTCTGTCCATGGAGCCATGTAAAAGATTTTCTATGTTAATTGTCCATTGAATTTTTTGTAAAAAATTATTAAAAATAACGGAAATTATCTGCCGATTTTAATTCCGATATTTGGGTATAGTTATATATAAGTTACTGTCTACATGTGTTTGATTGAGTTATTTTTTCTGTAAAATTGATAAAATTTTAATTTAAAATCACAAAACTCCAGAAAAAAAATGGCAAACTTCCAGATTCGAATGTAAACATAAACATTTCATTTCAAAGGGTGATATTTAAACAATAAATATTCAACTAATATACTAAATAAAAGGTAAATGGATTTGTTACTAACTGCTGCATGTATAAGTAGACGATACGGAAAAAATTCCGATTTCCGTTTTCTGCTGAATTTACATGTTTTGAGCTTTCTTTACGTTTCAATTAAATGAAATTGGCTACTTATTTTTTAAAAAAGAGTCTTTATTGCTAGCTTTTGTGGGTAGAAGAAGCAAGTAGAAGATACATAAAAACTTTTGATTTCCGGTTTTCGATTAATTTACACGTTTTGAGATTTCCTTGCATTTTAATTAAGTGAAATTAGTGAAATTGACTACTTATTTTTATTTTTTAAAAAGTAGATTTACTATTCTTTTCTCTGCATATATAAGTAGAAAATATAAGATTCAGGAATGTTTTAGATTTCCAGTTTTCGATGAA
Organism: Salticus scenicus; assembly: GCA_963930645.1. NCBI lineage: Eukaryota > Metazoa > Arthropoda > Arachnida > Araneae > Salticidae > Salticus > Salticus scenicus. The sequence continues at coordinate 2,671 of CAWVNO010000380.1, forward strand.
TTTACACGTTTTGAGATTTCCTTGCATTTTAATTAAGTGAAATTAGTGAAATTGACTACTTATTTTTATTTTTTAAAAAGTGGATTTTTTATTCTTTTCTCTGCATATATAAGTAGAAAATATAAGATTCAGAAATGTTTTAGATTTTCGGTTTTCGATAAAGTTACACGTTTTGAAATTTCCCGAACTCAATTCGACCATTTTTGAAAAATATCTTTTTTTTTTTTTTTTTGTTCAAACACTGTACTTTATGAACCAATCGAATTAATTTAACAGAATTTGATACTTGGTTGGACCTTGGTCTGACATGGTACCTATTAGCTTCTGGGCTGTATCACACAACAAGGGGCGTTTTCACGTTGCGATTTTCTCTCATTTCAGGAAAGGCTAACATCTACAGAGAGAAATAGTTATATTAAGTAAAACTCTGCTGATTCAGTTAGACTGAATATCGGCAGACAATTGCCGCAGCTGTGTTGCAATTGCATTCCGTTTAGGACAAGGCAATAACTTTGTTTTGCCTCGCTTTGCAAAAAAAAATGGTCGAGTTTCGACCACTGGGCGATACTAGTATATATAAATATATATAATAGCAGGTTTATAAAATAGACAATCATTTTACATTATATATTATGTGTATTTCGATCATCATTATTGTTTGTTTCTGGAGAGAATATTACTTTCTATGACATAATAATAAGGCGAGTAAATCCTCTATGAAAGTACTGGTACTGGCAATAAAGGAGCCATTAAGCACTTATAAATTTATTTACTTTAAATATTTAAATATTTATTTATTTTTTACATTCCAAAGTTAATATATTTTTAACACTTTGAGGTCTGGTATATTTTTTATCACATATCAAACTCTGGACTGAGGGTTTTTCGTACTTTTCATGTTTTTTAAAAAATACTTGGAAAATATGCATTTTAATACATTTTTATTTTCTTCTATATGTATATATAGAGAAAGTATTGGATACCTGAAAATTTACGAACTCAAGTTTTCGATGGACTTACACGTTTCGGGATGTCCTGAACACGATTTGACTGTTTTTAGAAAATGTCTGTCTGTCTGTCACTCAGTCTGTCCGTGTGTCTGTGTGTGTGTGTCAAAAATATTGTGCGCACTGTAACTCACGAACCAATGAACGAAATTTAATGAAACTTGCTATCTAGTTGAACCTTGACATAAACTCGTACGGATTAGATATGTGAAAAATTGCTCAAAAGTTGGCGCTATGATCGCATTTTTTCTAAATTTTTAACATGGCAGTATAAGACAAAATTTCGTATAAATGTACATAATGGGAGTTATTTTAAACGTGTGACTATAAAATTGATATGAATTATTTATAACAGTAGTAGTTAAATAGGAAAAATATTTTGTGGATGTGGAAGCGTCGCTTCCCCCGAGGGGGAGTAAATTTTCAATATGGGTGTCTTTTGAAAGATCTCGTCAATACCTTTAAAATGAATGGTTTGAACTATAGATCTGTGATAATTTAAAACAAGGTTATAGATTTTTTTACCTCTTAACAAAAAAAAAAAAAAAAAAAAAAAAACTTAGAAAAAAAAAAAAAATCTTATTTTATTTGATATTGGCAAAAAGTTGACTTTCTTTCGGATTTTTAATTCTTCCAGATAAAAACCGTCTGCATTTATATTGGAAAATAATTTATTAATTTAATAAATAATTTGTTTTCAAGGAATTTTGTGTAAAGTTATATAGAAGAAAGACATGTGGTGGCCACACCATACTAGTTTATCATAAATATGGAACTGTTTTTATTCATAATGAAGGAAGTATGTAAATGTACTAAGAAATATTTAATGCAAAATTATTGAAAAAAGCGTGTTTATAGTTAAACTAGTATGTTGTGGACCCCACAAGACTTTCTTCTATATTTTCTTCTATATATTCAATCAGTAACATATTAAAAAAAAAAAAAATACAATTTTTTTTCTGTTTTTTTATTTTTGTTAAAAGTAAAAAAAATCGATAAATTTGTTTTAAATTATCACAGATTTATAATTCAACCATTCGTTTTAAAGGTTGACGAGATCTTTCGAAAGATACCCATCTTCAAAATTTACACCCCCGGGGGATACTCCCCACGAGGGGGGGGGAAGCCATGCCCCCACATGCACAGAAATTTTTTCCTAGTTAACTATTACTATTATCAATAACTCATATTAATTTTACAATCACAAGTTAAAAATAACTCTCATTATGTACATTTATACGAAATTTTTTCCTGTACTGCCATGTCAAAAATTTGGAAAACATGAGATCACAGCGCCACCTGTTGAGCGATTGATCCCCAAATGTAATCAGATGTAATGTTCGAGACCTTTCGAAAGACATCCATCTTAAAACTTTGCCCCCCCCCCCGGGGGTACTTCCCCCCAGTGGGGGGGGGACCGATGCTCCCACATGCACAAAATTTTTTTCCTAGTTAACTACTACTATTATCAACGAGATCTTATGAAAGATACCCATTGTGAAAATTTACCCCCCGTGGGAGGGGGGTACTTCCCTCCAAGGGGGAAGCGATGCCCTCCATGCACAAAATTTTTTTCCTAGTTAAATACTACTATTATCAATAATTCATATTAATTTTACAATCACAAGTTTAAAATAACTCTTATTATGCACATTTATACGAAATTTTGTCTTATGCTGCCATGTTAAAAATTTGCATAAAATGCGATCACAGCGCCACCTGTTGAGCTTTTGATCATCAAATGTAATCAGCACCAGTTTACGTCGGGACCAACTAAATACCAAGTTTGGTTAAATTTCGTTAAAAAAATATATACATATATATACATACGAATTCTTTTCTAAGTTTTTTTTTGTTAAAAGTAAAAAAAAAATCGATAACTTTGTTTTAAATTTATATTATCACAGATTTATGGTCCAACCATTTGTTTTAAAGGTATTGACTAGACCTTACGAAAGACACCCATCTTGAAACTTTGCACCCCGGGGGGGGGGGGGACCGATGCCCCCACATGCACAAAATTTTTCTTCCAGTTAAATATTTTCCCAGTTAACTTTTCCCAGTTAACTAACCCAGTTAACTATTATCAACGATACCTTTCGAAAGATACTCATCTTGAAAATTTACTTCCCTGGGGGGGTACTTCCCCCCCAGGGGAGGGAACCGATGCCCCCACATGCACAATTTTTTTTTCCTACTTACCTACTACTATTATCAATAATTCATATTAATTTTACAATCTCAGCTTTCAAATAACTCTCATTATGCCCATTTATACGAAATTTTGTCCTATGCTGCCCTGTTAAAAATTTGCATAAAATGCGATCACAGCGCCACCTGTTGAGCTGTTGATCCCCAAATCGAATCAGAACCAGTTCATGTCAGGGTGCAACTAAATACCAAGTTTAATTAAATTTCATTCATTGGTTCGTGAGATACAGCGTTCACAAAAAAATGATACAGACAGACAGGCAGACATTTTCTAAAAACTATTAAATCGTGTTCTGGACGTCCCAAAGACATTTAAATCCATCAAAAAACGGAGGTCGAAAATTTTCGCGAATCCAATACTCTCTCTATAGTACATATAGAAGAAGAAAGTAAAAAAGTTTCAATAAGAAAATATTTTTAACGTTAATTTTTACACAGACATGAATAGAAACTTAAATGCTGTACAAATATCTTCGAATAGGTCTTATTTGAAAATAAAATTCATTAAGTTAAATTTGCTTTTCTATGTAAGTCGGTGATAAAAAAAAAAAAAAAAAAAAAAAAAAAAACGCTCGCTGTAATTTCGTGCATTAATTGATGCAGAAAAAATCTAATAGCCATCGTTCAACAGGAAATTAAGTGCACTTTTTGAAATCTATATAATATTTGGAATCAGGGGTCATCTACATATTGAAATGAGCATCAATTTTAATGAGCATCAATTCAAATGAGCAACACCCAATATTGACTTCATATTTCAATTTCTGAGAGTCTGGCAGTGCGAAAAAGCATACTGTTTGTATACTTAATCTTCAGTATTCATAGAGTTACAACCAAAAAATGTGTTAGGGGGTTATCTGTAAATTTAGAAAAATAAAATTAATATGTTACAAGAATTAGAAAAAAAATTATTGTTTTACTACAGCCTCCTAAACTAGATGCTTGTCTCGTAGTTCAAATCTTGGCAACAGTTCAAGTGGTAGACAGCGCCACCTGGTACAGATTGCGTGACATTTTTATTCAACAGCCACCAAAACTTTTTAAAAGTGGGATATGATATACATAAAAGGCGAATAGGAAATAAAAAACGTCGATTATATATATCATATCCAAGTAAACCCAATTTCTGCCATTCGTTGCAATTGGCATTTAAAGTTTTAATTGTGAACGCGAATTTTTCTGACGATGAGCGCAATTCCAATCGTTTAAGCACCCCAAAAAGCACTTAATTCCATAGTTTCGCCAAAATACCTATATCCATTTCTGATTAAACCCAATTTCTGCCATATGCTGCCATTGGCCAATAAAGGGTTAGCAGCGAACGCAATTTTTTCTGGAGATGACGGTTAATCCAAGCACTCCGAACAACACTTAACTGTAAATTTTTTTGAAAATCTCTCTATCCTTTTCCGAGTAAACCCAATTTCTGCTATATCATACAATGGGCCGATAAAGAGTTAACAGCGAACAAGAATTTTTCTGACTTGCGAAATTTGAAAAGTCGCATGTTTATTGTTAATGATGTTCATCTCGGCATCAAAACTGATATTTGAGAGCTGTTCTTTCATCTTTACGATAAAAATATTTCTTTTCATGCACGTTTAAGTGAAAATTTTCCCTATTCTCCCATGTTAAGAAATCCCTTGGAGGATCAAAATTGTGATGGCATGTCTCCGGATCACCTTTAGGGGTGTGTACAAAACCGTCGCCAATTTCTCATCTGCGCAGCACTAGTGCGACGTAAAATCCAACCATCCAACCATCCATCCATTCAATCCCATGTTAAGAAAATCATGAATTTCAAATATCTTCTAAAGTTTTTTAATTAGAATGTTGCAAATAAATAGGGTTCTTGCCAGTGTCATAAATAATATTTTAAAACGGGTTTGACCTGTCTGAGATCATTTGTTTGTGAGATATCGTGTAAAAAGACTAACAAACTAACGGACTAACAAACTAACAGACACCCTACAAATTTTGTCATTTTCGGATTCGTCACACCTGAAAACGTGTAAAGAAGTCAAAAAGCCAAGGTCGAAAATTTTCACGATTACCTAAGATCCCCATGATAGTATGATGGGGAACTAAAAGAATAATATTTTGTATGTAAAGAGCATCTCTTACACACCCCCTCCCTCCTTCACAAAAGGTGTAATTTTTCAATCTGAATACTTTTCGGAAAAAAAAATAAAACTCGTCAGCATTTTAAAAATGAATGATTGAGCTACGTATGTGTGATAATTAAAACCAAAGTTATCGATTTTAATTAATTTTTCGTAATAATAATAATAATAAATTGCAAAAAATATATTTTCTGGCGCAAAATTGTCTTTCTACCGACATTAAATGTTATACTTCTCTAAAAGGAAAATCGTCTGAATTCACCTTAGAAAATAATTTTAGTAAATAAATTGTACTGAGTGAATATGACTTGGAAATACACATGAATTTTTTTTAATGATCAAAATATACTAGTTTTTTCATTCACATAACTTTATTTGCTTCAGATATCTATTACTACAAAAACAGGTGAGAACAATGTTTTTCTAAAAAAAAAAAAAAAAAAAAAAAAAGGAAAAGAAAAGAGTGAAATTGAAAATTAGATTTAGTACATTTTTGTTTTCTCAAAAAGGAATATTAACCAAGATTACTTCTAAATTGTTAATGGGATATAATAATCACTCATTAAAACAATTAAAATAAAACAGTTTCATGGATTAATAAGCATTCGATAACAGTTGATTTATATTACATACGCGATCAGAACGAAATTTTATGTCATTTAATAATACTCTTTTTGACATACAAAATGAAACAGTATTAATGTTGTAAAAGAGTGGGTAGAACGTGTTGAAAATTTAAACACCGACAGCTAATTTATAATTATAAAAACGATGCTATTTACTAAAAGATAAAGCAACTGTGTAATATGAAGCGATCAGTACAAATTTCGACCTTGAGGTGATGTAGCAACTCTTCGATTTATAGGTTTATTTAGCTTGCAGATAATGTCCTGGGAAATGGAAACTCACATGTTTTCAGCTATTTTCCATGGCTCGCCCTCTATTGAAGCTGGGTCAGAGCAGACAATGATGGTCAATCTTGTTTCATAGATTAACAATTGGTGAAAAATTAAGGCACCTTGAATGACAAAGGAGGAAAGGGACATACTGCAAAGAGTGTCTGCTAATGAGTGTAATGCACAGCCGTGCATTGTTTTGTGTGAAATAATAATTTTATAGCTGCTAAATATGCGGTAGCATAACCAGCTGCAGCACCAAATCAACATTTATCTCTCTAGTCATTGTGCCTCATGTGCATACAAGAGAAGACCTGCTAAATGGTGAGATGGCGCCTTAAAAAACTATGCTACGTTGGTAAGCAGTTTGGCATTTAGCAATAGTATTCACATTTACTCTAGCCTCCACGCCTCCAGACTTTCACCAGAGGACCGTCATTAGACAAGCAGATCAGAATTGGACGTAAACTGATTAAACTAAACACCACGTGGTTTTCAACGACGAATCTCTGATTTGTTTGTATATTGATAGTCCCCTATTGAAAGTCTATAAACATGAGGGAATAGAGGGAATCTGAACAATATATCTGAACAATATATCCATACCGCTCGTGAAAGTTGCAAAACTGTTTGTGACCATCACACTCGATATAATATAACCTCTGGTACGCATGAAAGTCACAGTGACTGCACGACGATATGTTGATGTGTTTTTGCATTCTGTTATGCTGCTGAACATTCAGCGGCTGCGAAATATTTTTTTTTTCTACAAAGACAATGCGTTAGCTCACAGTGCACTGATTAGCAGAAAAGATTTGCAGCGGGTCCATTTCATTCGTTGGCCTACCAGGTCTCCTAATCTCTCACCAGTTGAGATTCTGAGGGACGTGATTGATCGCGATTTGCTTTTTCTGTCCCAGCGTCAGTGGAATAACTATCTATGAAAAATGATTTAAAATCTACAGGCTTACACTCCTCAGAACACTATCCGCATGCCAAATGAATCTGTATCTCATAGGGTTGCCGCTTGTATCACCGAGGTAGAGGGTCCCAGTTTGTGCTGATATCTCATTATTACGCCTTTGTATCTAACATTATCTTTCAGCATCTTTCACGTATTTAGATATACAGTCTTTTTCTGCTTTATAAAATTTTATCACATTCTAAGCACTTTATTATGCCTTTGCGTTTTCTATGTTAGGCAGTATAACATAAGAAAATATATATGTTTATAAATAAAATTTGAAAAGTAGCTACGTATTGAAACGTCAAACTCAAAATGCATAAAACGTTTTCCAGTTTTTTATGAAATTCATCTGAGAGAAAGTAAATATTTAAAATGAAATTTTTTAAGCTCAGAATCTCAAAAAAGAAAAAGAAAACAAAAGTGTTAAATGTAATTTAACAATACAATCTTCTGGAAATCTGTATATATATATATAAGAAAGTTGAAAAATCTATACAAAATTAAAAGCATATACTTCTTTGTTTATTGCAGGTGAAGTCACAATATGTAGAGTAGTCTTAGAATGTGTCGGAGGCTTATACCACTTGACGATAAGAATAATTACAAAGGAAATGTACTTTTCAACCAGGTTATTGCAATGCATTATGAAAATATTTACAGTGTAAGATTATTGGCCTTTCTTACTCACCGTATTTTCTTTCGTGTGATGTTTTTCTGTGGTTTTTGTGAAGTGCGCAGTATATGATAAAAAAAGTATGCACTGGCAACGACATTAATCTGGCCATTGACACACAAATACAGTCGATATTCATAATTGTGCTAGAATCTGTGCCTTCTAATTTCAGAATGAGCTCCGATATTGTAATAAATAATTAACCCTTTGCTGGTCCAATTTAATTTCACTCCTCTGGTCAGTGTTGTCAAATTCAGGGAATTTTTCATTCAATAACCACCCCTAAACTTTAACTATAATGGTTGCCCAGTCGCAGCTAAGGTTATTCGTCCATTATGTATATCAAATATTTTCCTCAAAATTTTTGGTGATAGTTGAATAAAAGAGCCTCTAAATTTTGCAAAACAGTTTAAAGTGCTTTAGAGCGCTAGGGTTGACAAAGGGTTAAATATCGCACATGAAAAATGCATTTTTAAAATTTCGCATAATGCTACATGGAATAATTTTTTGACCGTCGCATATTATCTATAACATACCATGCAATATTTCTAATTTTTAAATCATATTTATCAAAACTATTTCAGAAAAGAAATCTGTGACGTATATTTTCGACGATTAGATAAACTGAAAGCATTCATAAAAACACCGTTATGAAGTCTCCCTTCAAAAATGGGAGACCAGGCACCTATCTATAACAAATGGGAATAATTAATGTTGTATTACATAAAAACTGTAAATTATGCGCATACCAGCCAACATTCTCAATAGTATTCCGTAAAACTATTAGTATCCGCCTCTTTTTCCTCTCTCTCAAACCAATCTTTTTTTAGAATATTTTTCTTCTTATGAAAACACAAGTACATTTGGAGAATATTTCTCTAAAAATAAAGTGGTGTGAAAAAATGGCGTGTACTAAAAATTTTACAGAATATTAATTAGAGTATTGGCTGTGTGTATGTGAAACAAGGGCAAAATGTAAACAAAAAGAAATAATAAAAAGTAGCGACCATGCCCATCGCGATTTAAACAGAAGTGCGAGTTAAACAGGTTTGTCAGGAGCCCAACATCTCCCAAATTATTTGTAAAAATATATCATAATCAAGAAAAACTTAAAATAAAATAATAAATGCAAATAATTAAACTAATATGAAATACAGTTACTTCAGCATTTTTTTAAAGGAGTACACTATTAAAAACATTAAAACACTATTTAAAAAAATAATAGTAACATTAAAATATATATATATATATATATAAATGAAATACAAGAATGGCAAGACAACAATGAGTTTAAAATCTTCAGTGTCAGAGAAAAGGTATAGAAAGATTTTTAGCAATGCTTAAGGGGGTCCGGGACACCAAATTTTTGTTTTTATTATTTATTGATGAATTGCTGTAATTATTTTTTCTGAAATTGGAGCTTTTTTGACGATGAAGTTGAGCAAGAAAGAATCTTAAAACACTTTAAATAAAATTTTAAAATTTTAAAAATTAAAATTTTTGATAAAATTAAAGTTTGTTATGTTTCATGAACTAGCGTTTTTCACTCTTATATGCAGAAAAGATATATCTTCAATTTGTCTTCAGGATTTTGAGTTAGGAGCAAAACTTTTTTGGTAATCCAAAAGCTATGCATGAAATAAGTACTTTTCTAAAATTAAAATTAATATTTAAAACAAAAAAAAAATATAGTTAGAAATACTGAAGACAAATTGAAGATAAATCCTTTCTGTATATAAAGGTGAAAAAAAGTTTGTAAATTGAACCATTAGTGCATGAGATATAACAAATTTAAAATTTATCCTTTTTTTTTTATAAACTTTATTTTTTTTTTTTTTTAAATTGTTTTTAAAGATTCTTTCTTGCTCAACTTCATCGTAAAAAAAGCTTCAAGTTCAGAAAAAATAATTACAGCAATTCGTTAATAAATAATAAAAACAAAAATTTGGTGTCCCGGAACCCCTTAAACGTAGTGTTTTATTTACTATATATATATAGCTATATCAATTAAAAGCATGGGATAAATTAAGCAGTGTTTAAAAATTAGAACAAAAGGTGAACCTTCAATACGTTTTCTTCATAATATTTTATGAGCATTTATCCCTGATTTACCAGAATGCTATAAATTTATCTCTCAAAAGTTTTAAGTTTTCAGAATTTTAAATTTATCTTTCAAAACCTATAAGTATATACCTCCTTGAAAAAATAATTTCAATCAGTAGAGTAATTGATGCCAAAATATAGCCAGAAATTAGTACAAGAAAAGCTCCTTGAAGATCGTTAATTCGTAATATTTTAAGTTCACGTTCTTCAGTTTCAACAGAATGGGAAAATAATGATTTTAAATACATTTTTTCCTCTTGAGAATGCTTTAAGAATATACCTGCTTCAAAAAGACGTTGAATGGCTTCGTTTAACCTATTCTTACATTTAAAGTTTTTTGAAATTGCCAAGGCGCCCATAACGTTGAAGAATGAATCTTTTGATACGAACTTTTCCTTTTCCTCTAAAACATTACACCTTACATCAATCTCTGCTATCTGGAGAGGAACTTTGTGACTTTCTGATTCCTCGAATAAATTTGATCCCCGCATTATGCATTTCCCAATAGATTTCCAAGTATCAAAATCTGATTCCAGAAGGATTTGCGGAATCACGCTGCCTTTTGTCGAGAGACAAGTGACTAAATTTTGCTCCGAAGCTTTAGCTAATTCTTCAATATTACGAATTCCTGTGAGTGGAGGAAATGAGAGAAAAGATAATAAAAGTGCTTTGTAACTGTTAGTCATGACGAAAGCAAAAACCAGCCATGTGCTTAGAAACAATCTAAAGCCTATATTTCGCATTTTAAATAAGGGGGCTTGTTCAATCAAACTTCCTATAATCATGAATAGAACTCTCCCATATGTTTTTTTTCTGTTTATTAAAAGAAATAGTAAAAGTGAAGCGAAAAAAATTATTACTATGATTAAAACCCACAGTTTTAAGGAAAATGGGTACAATAAAGCACTTTTTGCAGATAATGGTTTTGGATTATCAGTAATGAATATCGCTTCAGAATAAATATAAGGAAAACTGAAATTGACGGCATAAAATCTTTCCTCCTCTATGAAAATACCCATCGCTAAATCGACCTCTGAACGTTCCACCATTCCAATCTTTCCGGTCCAGTTACCATCTGGTAAACGCCTGCCAGCTTGTGGGTCATGAGGTATAATTACTTTAAACGGAGATCGGAAAAATTCAGAAAGAATATGTATCAGAAAAGCATTTGTAACATAATATGTTTTGCCATCTTGTAATATTGAGTTTAACTCTAATTTATGCGCAGCTGTTGAGGTAATAGAAATAATACTTGGTTTACAATTTTCATCCATTCTTCAGTCACTAGCTAATTAGCATAATAGTCATGAAAATATAGGAACGTATAATTGCTTTCATATGTATTACATCGTGCAATAGATATCAGAAAATTTATAAGAAAATTTAAAAATTTCGCAAATAGTTTATTTTCTTTTAAAGCCAATTAAAATACAGTACGTTTCTGTAGATTAGATCGTTGTTTCAAATAATATCGGTATAAGGAAAATCTTTTTAAAAATCTATGTTCGGTACATTTCCGAACTTTAGACCAACGTTTAACTGTGTATTGGTATCAAAAAAATATAATGGTAATTATAATGTTAAATTTTCGATATTATTAAGTCTTAATACGTTGTTCAGGATTCAAAACATAAACTTATATTGTAAACTCTTACTTTGTAGACCAGTCGTAGTCACAGATATGTATAAGTCACCTTAGAAAACAGGAAAGTGTATATTATTATTTAGATTTACCTCATGTATTTTATTTTCTTGAATTAATATTTGTGCGACTTTCTTTAATTTTTGTTTCTGATAAGAAATATTTCCAATATAATGGTCATACTACTCTAAAATTAGGAGGATGGCAAATATTTAGTTAGTTTCTACATTCCTGTAGAAACTATGAGAAGTTACTTATATTTTAATTGTATTTTAACAGTCAATTTAGAAATGACGGTTCGGTCATTCAGTTCATAGAAGCACCGTAGATAATATTCTCTCCATACACTAGTAACTAATGTACATACCGTGAACGTGAAATCATTCTTCTGAAAAGCATATAACACCCAAAATGCACCCAAAATAAAAGAATGCATCAGTGTCAGATGCATGGATAAAATAAATTGTCACTAAACAAAATATCTGAAATTTTGAGTAAACAACTTAATTACTTTTTAACGGAAAAGCAATTTATTCAGAAAATCTGTACACATTGAAGATGTAAATTATAGAATTCATGAGAAAAAATTCTGTACGAACATTTAAATTTCGCACGATATTTAGAAAGTCTTAAAAATAAATATCTCTTTTTAATATTTTAGAATCTAATTTACCTTAACTCACGTTTCTACATTTTAAAAAGTACAGAACTAAAACTATCATATTCCATCCATATTAATAAATGAGATATTTATCGAAAATGTTTTTAAGAGATGATAAGCTTAATAGCTTGTATTGAGTGTTTTATATATGTATCCAATTGCTTATTAAAATGCCATTTTTTTTTTTTAATTATTCAATACTGTAAAAAAAAAAAAAAAAAAAAAAAAAAAAAAAAAAAAAACTATATTTATTTCTAAAATATATAGAATTTCAAATTTTGCTTCTAAGTGAAGTAGTAGTATTTTTATGACGATTTACCATATCAGTTAACTATATGTATATATCTATGATAATAAAAAGAAATATTTGTCTATCTGTAAGTAAGTATGTATGTATGTTCTTCTATACGTTCGGCCTCTATTGAACGCAGAAGTACAAAAATTTACATACGGATGCTCAAGAACCTTCCCGGGGTTTTCTTCAAAACAGAATTTAAAAATTTATATTAGTTGCGAAGATATTAATTAAAATGTCAACCTATATTAGCCATTTGAATATTTGTTTTAAATTTAATTCTTGCCAAAAAGTTTTCCGGTTCATTTTTTTTCTTTGACATTATTTTCACGTGATTAATAAAAATAATATCAAAAATTAGATTTGCTTATGCACATGAAAAAATGATGTTATTATGATTTTAAAACTAAAATAATAATAATTAATATAGTTTAGGACCCATGCGAAATTCTAGCAGTTTATTTCACGCTTTTTTTTTATTTTTATTTTTTTTATTTACCTTTAAAATTTGAAACTTATATGTCTTATACCAATATCACCATCCAATTAAAATTTTAATTCACCAGAGCCAAATTATTATCAGTTTTTGTGGAATGAAATGCTAATGATACTTAAACTAAATCATTTAAAGAAAAGTTTTAAAATAAAACTCATTTTTGACGACTTAGTTTTCATATTTCTCCTGGCAAGACAGCTTTAATAAAGGACCCTAATGGCGACTTTTAAATTTTTTTCCGCCATGTTAGCAAGAT
>CAWVNO010000381.1:0-57727 GCA_963930645.1 Salticus scenicus
AAATGCCCAAAAGCAGATCAATAAATTATTAAAACTCTAGATTTATTTATTTTTCTTTAATGGCGCGGACTTTTAAACTAAGTACAAGTTATAATCGGATTGGAAAACTATTTGTCTAAAATAAGAATTTGCTTTTTTTTTTTTTTTTTTTTTTTTTTAATGTTTTTAAGAAGATAATATCAAAAATAGTAGAAGATACTAGCTATAAAATAAAAGGAATATATGAAACTCGCATCATTTTGTCGTACCCTGCATTTTATTACTATAGAAATAGATTATTTCAGATAAGATTAAGTTACGAAGCTGCAATGCAATCCACTCTCTTGAAATGAAGCTAAAATGGTACCTCCGGAATATTTCTCTTTTGATTTTGTCCCTTTTACTGGATTGTAACTGTTATGCTTGTAACCTGTAACACTGTTGAAAGTTTATTTACAGCCAAAACTTCTTTCTTGCTTTTAAAATTTTATAAATTGTGCTTTTATATATTTTTATAGTAAAACAAATATCTTCTTTTAAATATTGTTTTAATTTTACAAAGTATGTCTATGTGTGTGAGTGACAAAAATTATGTGGCAACAGTATTTCAGGAACTACTGCACAAACAATCTTAAAAATTGATATGCAGTTGCACTCATAGAACCCATCAATTTTTGGAGACAATAGATCAACAGTAGAAGGCGCTATCCCGTTTTTTTTTTTTTTTTTTAACATGGCAGTATAAATAAAAATTTCGTATAAATGTGCACATTTTTAGCGAATCTTTCTGAAATTGAAATCAATTATTTATGACAGTAATAATCAACTATGAAAAAAATAATCTGGTGTGGTCACTTATACGACTTTCGCTCACCCTGCTTTTCAATGCTCTAATAAAGACATATTGTAAAATATAAGGTAAGATAATAATTGGTATATATATACCTGCGTAAAAAAAAATTCAAACTATGTTTAGAAACAGTTTTACTTGATAAACAATTATGAGTGAAAGGGGAGGCAGCCCACCACAGACAGAGGTTAGAGCATCGCCTACCCCCCTCACCTCCCGAAGGGAGCAAAATTTCAGTATGCTATGTAATCAGTATGCTATGTTTTATTTATATTTCAAACGAAAACGTCGATACCTTTTAAAACGAATGGTCGAACAACTGATCTGTAATAATTTAAAATAGTGTAATCGATTTTTTTTTTTTTTTTAATTTTTCAGAAAAGGAAGAAAAAAAAAAGTATTTTATGATGTCAGGAAGCATATAATAAAATTGACTACCATTGAACATTTAGTGTTATATTTCTCTGAGATGAAAATCATCTGTATTCATCATGGTAAATAATTTTATTATGTATTATTATTTTTTTTTTTTCACTTAGTGAATTTGTATAGATAAAGAGAGAAGAAAGTTTTGTGATTGTCATAATATACTACTTCGTATTCCATTTTAAAGCTATGAAGTTAAAAAAATGAACCAAATGCATTTTTCTCATTTTATAAATTACTAGCAGGCTTTGCCCGCTTCGCTGGACATTAAACTTAAATGAGTTGTCAAAATCCCATATATTTATTAATAACTTAAGTTCTCGCTGTGATTGGTAGAGGTTTTTCTCACTCGCAACGTGAGGAGTCTGGGTCCCCACTGCCTTCGACAGCAACTTACCCACTTCTTACTTCCCCTTCCTCAGCGGGTGAGTTCGAAGTTTTGCAAAATCTCACTAATGTACATAATGCGTACACTTAATCAATATCCACACACCAAAATTCGCCATTCTAAGATAATTCAAAGCGAATTCAAACGGAAAAACATGTTTTTACACATGTTTATTGCTCTCCGACTCCGAGAGGTTGGGGGGGGGGGGGAGGAGATTTCGAATTTCTTGAAATCCAGTTACAATAAGTGCCGGATGCATACAAACAATTTACGCACCAAATTTCGTGACCACAGAAGTTTTTAATGGAAAATATTATAAATAAATAAATACAAAAAGCACAGCTTTAGTACGGGACCCCTTTGGAGAATTTAAATATTTTAAGCCATTTTTGCGATGAACTGAATTGGCTATCTCAATTGTGCAATTAAAGATCTTGGCGAGAAACATTCGGTGCCAAATTTCAAATTTTGCCAAAGGGATCCGATACTAAAGCTGTTCCATACACAAAATAAATAAATAAAATAAAGTAAAAACTCTTTTCTGATATTTACAAAATAAAAATAAAAAATCTTAATAAAATCCAAATTATAATCATTTACAATTAAGGGGAGAACATAAAAGAACCTCATAAGGTACAGTCGGTCAAAAAAAAAAAAAAAAAAAAAAAAAAAAAACGAAACACCCCCACCTATCTCATCAGTAAATTGTTGCAGAAAGACACCGAAGGTTCCATTCGTCAGGGAATTTTGTTCTCTTTTAAGCTAATTGGAAAAAAATAGCTTAAGGGGTCGTCTCCACATTGAAATCGTGTCAAACTTTAATTTTTTCAATGGTAACATATAATTTTGATTTCGGATATCGATTCTACAGTCAATTTCATCCCCAGATATAAATTTGGAAGTCATATGGTGTATAAGTTTAGAAGTTATGCACGTCTAAACTTTCGAGCTTCTAATGTTAAAGTCTGATTACACATTTATGTTCATATCTCCTACATTTTTATTTTTTTTTATCTGGTTTTGTTTATGATGTTAATAACAGGTTTTCCAAACATATTTATGAGTTTCATTCAGATTTTAAGATTTTTTATCTATAGAATAAAAATTATTAAATTAATATTTTAAAAAATTATGTATTGTGACCTATAATTTTTCTAACAGATATCGATTTCTAGCATCTTAAAATACGCGTATGCAAATTTGCAGCTCATTGGGACAAATAGTTCTCGAGATATTCCAGAAAAACGATCGAAGATCAAGTTTGGGGGCCATATAACGATTACAAACTGTATTTACAAGTAGCATTCGCAACAATCAATTTGGAATTTTATTGCAGACGATATTAAGAAAAAAAGGTTTCAATTCACTTTCATATATTTTTAATTATTTCAACAATGTTTTTTTTTTTTCAGCTGAAATAAATTAGAATTTAATTCTGAAATAAATTGTATTATAATATTAGACATGTGTGTAAATTGAAATACAAGAGCACATTGAAGAATTGCATGCAATTTAAAAATGTAGTTTAACATTTATTTTTTTGAAGTGAAAACTTCTTTAGGCGCGTTGAGCACTTTTGGGTGAAGAAAAATCTTTGAATTCCCGTCATCGTCAGCTAACGCTTTCCATTTGAAGTGAAAACTTCTTTAGGCGCGTTGAGCACTTTTGGGTGAAGAAAAATCTTTGAACTCCCGTCATCGTCAGCTAACGCTTTCCATTTGAAGTGAAAACTTTTGGGTGAACAAAAATCATTGAATTCGCGTCATCGAAACGCTTTCCATCCTTGTATGCTACAAATAATGTATCATACAATTAACTTGCTAATGTGAAGTATTAGTAATTATATACTGTATATTGTTTTAAAATCTGGTGCGGCTCTACACGACTTCTCTCATCTCCGAGCACTGTCTCTATTGCAGTTAGACCTCACAAAACCGTGAGAAAGCCCAAAGCTGCCATTTTTCTCAAGTTTTTACAATCTGGTGCGGCTCTACACGACTTCTCTCATCTCCGGACACTGTCTCTTAAAGATTGCAGCCGGAAACGTTGCAGTTAGACCTCACAAAACCGTGAGAAAGGCCAAAGCCGCAATTTTTCTCACGTTTTTACAATCTGGTGCGGCTCTACACGACTTCTCTCATCTCCGGACACTGTCTCTTTTGCAGTTAGACCTCACAAAACAGTGAGAAAGGCCAAAGCCGCCATTTTTCTCACGTTTTAACAATCGGGTGCGGCTCTACACGACTTCTCTCATTTCCGGACACTGTCTCTTATAGATTGCAGCCGGAAACGTTGCAGTTAGACCTCACAAAACCGTGATAAAGGCCAAAGCCGCCATTTCTCTCATGTTTTTACAATCTGGTGCGGCTCTACACGACTTCTCTCATTTCCGGACACTGTCTCTATTCCAGTTAGACCTCACAAAACCGTGAGAAAGGCCAAAGCCGCCATTTTTCTCACGTTTTTACAATCTGGTGCGGCTTTACACGACTTCTCTCATCTCCGGCCACTGTCTCTTAAAGATTTCAGCCGAAAACGTTGCAGTTAGACCTCACAAAACCGTGAGAAAGGCCAAAGCCGCCATTGTTCTCACGTTTTTATAATCTGGTGCGGCTCTACACGAATTCTCTCATCTCCGGACACTGCCTCTTTTGCAGTTAGACTTCACAAAACCGTGAAAAAGGCCAAAGCCGCCATTTTTCTCACGTTTTTACAATCTGGTGCGGCTCTACACGACTTTTCTCATCTCCGGACACTGTCTCTATTGCAGTTAGCGCATTAAATAAAATTGTAATATAATTTTTGTAGTAGTAGTTTATATTAATGAATAAAAAAACACTTAATTTAAAAGTATTTCCTACACAATAAAATATTTCCTGACGATTCAAGAAATACACACGTAATTGTTCACGTTTTCACTTCTGTCGGCACTCCCGAAGTGCAACTTTTTTTTTTTTTTTTAGATTTATTCTCTTTCCTTACTATATTATATAATGTTTTCGTAATTTTCTTTAGAAGAATTGTGATTTCTAATTTCTATAGTCGCTATTATTAATAGTGTTGAAAATATAAATTAACCAATTAAAATAATATATTATTACAGATAAATTACTTCTTTGAGTTGGACAGAACTTCATAGCTGAGAGATCAGATTTTTACTTTCCGAACATACGTATGTAAAGGAAGTATTGTAATCATGACAAAAAATCCGACCTTTGAGATTATGGGATTTCTATACTTTTGAATTACACTGAATTCATTTTTACTAGTTTTCGATTATGAATGGGTGTATGTGTGTGAGTGAATACGATAGCGCCTAAATCCTCTGTTCAAATAAGTTGAAATATAGTAAGTATATTGTATGGCACCATAGCACGATCCCTGTTGATTTTGGTGAATCTAGCACTTAAAAGTACTTTTTACAGGAACAAAAAAGAAATATTCTTTATCGTTATAGCCTATAGGGCCAAGTTTTTCAAACTGCGATAGCGTCTATACACCTTTTTTTTTTTTTGAGCTAATACGCGTGTTATAAATCTCCGTCGTACAAAGTGTATAGATTTTGATAAATCTAGCATGTATAGTTTTTTTTTTCTTTTTACAAGGACAGAAATAAAAATTGTCATTATGGTCTATGGGCCCAAACGATTAGTATCTAAACACCTTATTCTATTAAGGGCCCTCTTCACTCACCGCCGCCAGAAGCCGAAGCTAATGCTATGGGAAATTTTTCTTTACAAATAACTTATTAACTAACACATATTTTTAAATTCTGTTTTCACATTCTGAAAATTCCCAGCTGTTAAATTGACGGACCTTTTTTAAAAAATTATTTTTTAATTTTTTATATTTTATTTTGAAGCTGCAAAATACGAATTTTCAATATGTGAAATTTTTTTTCATTTTGCAATTTCAAAATAAAATATTAAAAATTAAAAAAATATTTTTTTAAAAAAGGTCCGCCAATTTAACAGTTGAGAATTTTCTGAATGTGAAAACAGAATTTAAAAATATGTATTAGTTAATAAGTTATTTGTAAAGAAAATTTCCCCATAGAATTAACATTGGATCGGGCTTCTGGCGACGTTAAGTGAAGAGGGCCGTTAAACTGAAAATTTATGCACATGTTATACATTACCGTCGTACGAATTGTATAGATTTTGGTAAAGATAGCCTTCATAGATTTTTACAGGAACACGACAAAAAATTATATATCATTACGATTTATGGTTTAAAATTATATGAAGTGCAATAGCGAAAAATTAAGCAAGGGGAGAAAATACTTGAACTACCTGTAATATTTTACCATATTACCATGTTTTTATTAACTTCGATTCTTGTTTGTTTGTTTGGTTCTTTTTTTTTTTGTTTGTTTGTTTGTCCAGTCAGAGCCTGATTAAGGGGGAAGCACACATTATTTATACTTACACCGTTATTTTTTAACAAATACTTTCCACCTATAATAAACAGAAAATTCTCATTAAAAATTATTTTAAAAGAATTCTGGTGTCTAATAATGGTGAGTAAATTGGATTGTTTTACACCGTTAATTTTTTATAAAAAATATTTCCTCGTCAAAGCATAGAATTTCTATGACATGAAGTAAAAAATAATTGTAAAAATATTCCTTTGAAATTTTCAGGACAGCTCACAACACGGTCACAATACATTTTTCTAATAATTTTAGTCAACTATTTCAGGTCCTACTGCCTTCGGCAGCGCTTATATGATTCGACAGAAAATTTATTTAACTAACTTCCCGAGTAGCTAGACATTTGAAACTTTCAGAATAGTTCAGAATGCGGTGAAAATGCATTTTAAAAATATTTTTAAGCAATTGCTTTGGGACCCTGCTGTCTTCGGCAGCGTTAGCAGTACAAAGCTTGCAATCAACTTTTAACTAACTTACTGGCTAGATAGCCATTTGAAACTTTTATAATAGCTCAAAACACGATAGCAAGGAATTTTTTTAATACATTTTTCCAATTGCTCCGGGTTCCCGCTGCGCTCAGTAGCGTTTATATGATTCAACAGAAAATTTAAAAACATGGTATATAAAAGTTCTTTTTATCTTGTAATTATTTTTATTAACTTCGATTGTTGTTTGTTTGTTTGTCCAGTACAAATCTTGCAATCGATTTTAACTAACTTCCCGACTAGCTAGACATTTGAAACTTTCAGGGTAGCTCAGAACACGGTGACAATACATTTTTTTATCACATTTAGTCAATTGTTTCAGGTCCCTACTGCCTTCGGCAGCGTTTATATGATTCAACAGAAACTTTATTTAACTAACTTCCCGACAAGCTAGACATTTGAAACTTACAGAACAGTTCTGAACACGACGAAAATGCATTTTTTAAATACTTTTAGCCAACTGTTTCTGGTTCCTGCTGCCTTCGACAGCGTTATCAGTACAAAGCATGCAATCAATTTTCAACTAACTTCCCGACTAGCACATTTAAAACTTTCATAATAGCTCAGAACCCGGTGACGACACATTTTTTTAATACTTTTAGTCAACTGTTTCAGGTCCCTACTGCCTTCGGCTGTGTTTATATGATTCGACAGAAAATTTATTTAACTAACTTCCCGAGTAGCTAGAGATTTGTAACTTTCAGAATAGATCGGAACAGGATGAAAATGCATTTTTTAATTCTTTTAGCCAACTGTTCCTGGTTCCTGCTGACTTCGGCAGCGTTACCAGTACAAAGCTTGCAATCGCTATTTAACTAAATTAACGACTAGCTAGGCATTTGAAAATATCACCTACTTGTATTTGAATTTAGGCATTTTCATTAAAAAAAAAAAAAAAATCTATAACTTCAATGATGGACTGGATCCTGCTTCCTTGTTTTCCAAATACTTCAGCACGCACAAATATCAGCTACCTTTGATTAAATTAAATCGTATTAAATATATATATATAAAAATAGAAATAAAAAAAAAGAAAACAAGATATACAATAAGTATACAGTTATAGACTTGAACCTGCCTCATTATTTATCAAATATTTCGATAAACACAAATATTGCCTGAATCGATTACATTCTCCCGTACTAAATTTAAACAAAATAACAAATGAACTGGAACCCGAATCCTTTTTTACCATATATTTTGACAGCGAACGCTAATTTTTCTGTATAAATCCAAACTTTCTGCACCTTCAAAAACACTTAACCCCAAACTTTCATCAAAATCGATACATCCGTTTCCGAGTAACCCGAATTTGGGCGATATGTTGCAATTTGTCGATAAAGGTTTAACTGATCACGCCATTTTTTTCAAAAGATGAGAATAAATCCAAACGTTTTTGCATCCCTAAAAACACTAACCACAAACTTTATTTGAAATCACTATATCCATTTCCGGTTAAGCTTATTTCTAAAACTTGATGCAACTGGTCAATATATGGTAAACTGCGAACAATTTTTTTCTGAAGATGAGGATATGTCCAGTTCGTTAAGCACCCAGAAAGTCTTTAACCCCAAACTATCATCAAAATCCCTATATAAATTTCTAAATAAACCAAACTTCTGCTATAATTTGCAACTGGCCGGTAAAATGTTAATTAAGAACGCGATTTTTTCTGAAGATAAGGATAAGTCCAATTATTTTTTCTCATCAAAAAGCCGTAACTCCGAACTTTCATAAAAATCGCTTTGCCCATTTCCGAATAAACTCAATTTCTACCGTATGTTGTAATGTGTCGATAAAGAGTTAACAACGAATGCGATGTTTTTTTAAAGATGAGGATATTTCCAAAAGCCTTTTCTCATCAAAAAGTCGTAACTCCAAGCTTTTATGAAATTCGCTATGTCTATTTCTGTGTAAACCGTATTTCTGGCAAACGTCGCAATAGTCCTTTAAAGGTTTAACAAAGAACAAGAAATTTTCTGAAGAATAAAATAATTCTAATCAATTATGCAACCTCAAATTTTAATCATAATCCTTATACCTGTTTACAAGTAGACCCAATTTTTGTCATATGTTGCAAGTGGCCGATAAAGGGTTAAATGAGAACGTTTTTTTTTTTTTTTTTTTCTGAAGATGAGGGAAGACCATTCGTTTTAGCAGTCCCCGAAAAAACTTAGTCCGAAATATTCATCAAAATCGCTATATCAATTTCCATGTAAACTCAATTTCTGCTATGTGTTGCAGTTGGTCAGTAAAGGGTTAACTGTGAACGCTAATTTGTCTGAAGAACAAATCCAATCGTCTTTTCTCATCAAAAAGCCCTATCTGCAACCTTTCACAAAAATCGTTTTCTCCATTTCCGTGTAAAGACAATTTCTGACATACGTTGCATTTGGCCTTTAAAGGATTAACAACGACAAGGAATATTTATGACAATAGGGATAATTTCTTCGTCTAAGCATCCCCGAAAGCACTTAATACAAAACTTTCATCAAAATCCTTATATCAGTTTCCAAATAAACCCAATTTATTTCATTTGTTGCCATTGGCCGATAAGGGGTTAACAGCCAACGCAAATTTTTCTGAAGATGGTGGTAAGTCTAATGTTCCGAAAACACTTAACCCCAAACTTTCATCAAAATCCCTAAAATCATTTTCGAATAAACCCAACTTTTGCTATGTATTGCAATTGGCCGGTAAAGGGTTAACTGTAAACGCTAATTTATCTGAAGATGAAATCCAATTGTTTTTTTCTCATGAAAAAGCCCTAACATCGAACTTTCATAAAAATCGCTTAGTCCATATCCGTGTAAAGCCAATTTCTGACATACTTCGCAATTGTCCTTTAAAGGGTTAACAGCGACAACGAATTTTTATGATGATGGGGATAATTCCATTCGTCTAAGCATCCCCGAAAGCACTTAATGCAAAACTTTCATCAAAATCCTTATATCAGTTTCCGAATAAACCCAATTTATTTCATTTGTTGCCATTGGCCGATAAGGGGTTAACAGCCAACGCAAATTTTTCTGAAGATGGTAGTAAGTCTAATATTCCGAAAACACTTAATCCCAAACTTTCATCAAAATCCTTAGAGTCATTTTCGAGTAAACGCAACTTCCGCTATGAATTGCGATTGGCCGGTAAAGGGTTAACTGTAAACGCTAATTTATCTGAAGATGAAATCCAATTGTTTCTTTCTTATGAAAAAGCCCTAACATCGAATTTTCATAAAATTTGCTTCGACCATTACCGTGTAAAGCCGATTTCTGTCATAACGTTGCAATTGTCCTTTAAAGGGTTAACAGCGACAACGAATTTTTTATGATGATGGGGATAATTCCATTCGTCTAAGCATCCCCGAAAGCACTTAATGCAAAACTTTCATCAAAATCCTTACATCAGTTTCCGAATAAACCGAATTTATTTCATTTGTTGCCATTGGCCGATAAGGGGTTAACAGCCAATGCAAATTTTTCTGAAGATGGTGGTAAGTCTAATATTCCGAAAACACTTAACCCGAAACTTTCATCAAAATCCCTAGAATCATTTTCGAGTAAACCCAACTTCTGTATACACATACACTTCAGTAAACTAGAGACGCGTTGGTTTATAGTCTGATACCTAGAGAAAAAAAAAAAAAAAAAAAAACATAACAGAAATCTAATTTCAATAAAATTCTTCTGAAAATGCGATAATAAAACATCAATTTTGAATCCCGGTGCCCCTCCCCACACCCTCCCTTCACACACACAGGTGTTATCAGACCCTCCTGTGTTAACCTTTTTGGACAGAATATTTTTTATAGTTCGAAATTTCCACATTAATATGTTCATTGAAATTATATTCCTTTTGATGTATTTAGAGATTTGTAGATGAATGAAACCGCATTGAATAATAGAAGAGAGCTATAATAAATTCTTTGAATCTGACCTAAAAGAAAACTAGTATGTTGTGGCCACCACAAGACTTTCTTCTATATTTTCCTATACATATTCAATCAGTAACAATATTTAAAAAAATATATATATATATACCATTTTAAATTTTATTTTTTGTTAAAAGTAAAAAAAATCGATAACTTTGTTTTAAATTATCACAGATTTATAGTTCAACCATTCGTTTTAAAGGTATTGACGAGATCTTTCGAAAGATACCCATCTTGAAAATTTACCCCCCATGGGGGGGTTAAGCGATGCCCCCACATGCACAAATTTTTTTCCTAGTTACGTACTACTATTATCAATAATTCATATTAATTTTACAATCACAAGTTTAAAACAACTCTTATTATGCACATTTATACGAATTTTTGTCCTATGCTGCCATGTTAAAAATTTAGATAAAATGCTATCACAGCGCCACCTGTTGAGCTATTGATCCCCAAACATAATCAGCACCAGTTAATATCTGGGACCAACTAAATACCAAGTTTGGTTAAATTTCGTTAAAAAAAAAAAATAAATAAATAAAAATTGCGATTTTTTTTCTAAGTTTTGTTTTGTTAAAAGTAAAAAAAATCGATAACTTTGGTTTAAATTATCACAGATTTATGGTTCAACCATTCGTTTTAAAGGTATTGACGAGACCTTTCGAAAGATACCCATCTTGAAAATTTACCCCCCACGTGGGGTACTTCCCCCCCAGGGGGGTAAGCGATGCCCCCACATGCACAAAATTTTTTTCCTAGTTACGTACTACTATTATCAATAATTCATATTAATTTTACAATCACAAGTTTAAAACAACTCTTATTATACTCTCTCACAAAATTTTTTCCCTAGTTAACTACTACTATTATCAACCTGATCTTTCGAAAGATACCCATTGTGAAAATTTACCCCCCCTGGGGGAGGTATTTCCCCCCTAGGGGGGGGAAGCGATTCCCCCTCCCCATGCAGAAAATTTTTTTCCTAGTTACATACTACTATTATCGATAATTCATATTAATTTTACAATCACAAGTTTAAAACTAGTATGTTGTGGCCACCACAAGACTTTCTTCTATATTTTCCTATACATATTCAATCAGTAACAATATTTAAAAAAAAAAAAAAAAAAAAAAAAATCGAATTTTTTTCTAAGTTTTTTTTTTTTTCCTTTTTTTTTTTTTTTTTTTTTTTTTGTGTGTGTGTGTGAAAATTAATACATATTCAATCACTAACAATAATGAAAAAAAAAAAAAAAAAAAAAAAAAAAAATCGAATTTTTTTTTTTTTTTTTTTTTTTTTTTTTGTTAAAAGTAAAAAAAATCGATAACTTTGTTTTAAATTATCACAGATTTATGGTTCAACCATTCGTTTTAAAGGTGCTGACGAGATCTTTCGAATGATACCCATCTTCAAAATTTAACCCCCCCGGGGGGGTACTTCCCCCCCAGGGGGGGAACCGATGCCCCCCCATGCACAATTTTTTTTTCCTAGTTAACTTACTACTATCATCAATAATTCGAATTAATTTTACAATCACAAGTTTAAAATAACTCTCATTATGCCCATTTATACGGAATTTTGTCCTATGCTGCCAAGTTAAAAATTTGCATAAAATGCGATTACAGCGCCACCTGTTGAGCTATTGATCCCCAAATCTAATGGGCACCAGTTCATGTCAGGGTGCAACTAAATACCAAGTTTGGTTAAATTTCATTCATATGTTCGTGAGATACAGCGTCCACAAAAAAATGATACAGACAGACACACAGACAGACAGACAGACATTTTCTAAAAACTATCAATTCGTGTTCAGGACATCCCAAAACGTGTAGATCCGTCAAAAAACGGAGGTCGAAAATTTTCGCGAATCCAATACTTTCTCTATATTACATATAGAAGAAAGTAACAACTCTTATTATGCACATTTATACGAATTTTTGTCCTATGCTGCCATGTTAAAAATTTAGATAAAATGCTATCACAGCGCCACCTGTTGAGCTATTGATCCCCAAACATAATCAGCACCAGTTTATGTCGGGGACCAACTAAATACCAAGTTTGGTTAAATTTCGTTAAAAAAAAAAAATAAATAAAAATTGCGTTTTTTTTAAGTTTTTTTTTGTTAAAAGTAAAAAAAATCGATAACTTTGTTTTAAATTATCACAGATTTATGGTTCAACCATTCGTTTTAAAGGTATTGACGAGACCTTTCGAAAGATACCCATCTTGAAACTTTGCCCCCCCCGGGTGGGTACTTCCCCCCCCCCGGTGGGGGTGGGAACCGATGCCCCTACATGCACAAAAATTTTTTCCCAGTTAACTATTACTATTATCAACGAGACCTTTCGAAAGATACCCATCTTGACAATTTACTTCCCCGGGGGGGGTACTTCCCCCCCAGGGGGGAACCGATGCCCCCACATGCACAAAAATTTTTTCCCAGTTAACTATTACTATTATCAACGAGACCTTTCGAAAGATACCCATCTTGAAAATTTACTTCCCCGGGGGAGGGGGAATACTTCCCCCCAGGGGGGGAACCGATGCCCCCACATGCACAAAATTTTTTTCCTAGTTAACTACTACTATTATCAATAATTCATATTAATTTTACAATCACAAGTGTAAAATAACTCTCTTTATGCCCATTTATACGGAATTTTGTCCTATGCTGCCATGTTAAAAATTTGCATAAAATGCGATCACAACGCCACCTGTTGAGCGATTGATCGTAAAGTCTAATCAGCACCAGTTTATGTCAGGGTGCAACTAAATACCAAGTTTGGTTAATTTTCATTCATTGGTTCGTGAGATACAGCGTCCACAAAAAAAATGATACAGACAGACAGACAGACATTTTCTAAAAACTATTCGCAATCTAGACATCCCAAAACATGTAAATCCATCAAAAAACGGAGGTCGAAAATATTCGCGAATCCAATACTTTCTCTATATTACATATAGAAGAAAGTAAAAAATTAAACTTGTAGATAACTCCCTAAAGAAAAACCTTAAATATCTCAGGAACTAATGTTGGTATCTTCGTGCAGATTTATATCTAGGCTATTTTGATGCTCTAGAATCGTTTTCTGTCGTCAAATTAGTGGGTTAACATTCGAATTTTCAAAGTTGGACCCATTTTTAATATGTAGACGACCCCCGATGTCATTTTTTCCTACATACAATAAAAGTAGACATAAATTCCTGACGATTGGTGCCTACTGCATGTTTCTGCGATAATTAGGTAATGAGATAGGTGGGGGTGTTT
Organism: Salticus scenicus; assembly: GCA_963930645.1. NCBI lineage: Eukaryota > Metazoa > Arthropoda > Arachnida > Araneae > Salticidae > Salticus > Salticus scenicus. The sequence continues at coordinate 13,761 of CAWVNO010000381.1, forward strand.
CGTTTTTTACTTTCTTCTATATGTAATATAGAGAAAGTATTGAATTCGCGAAAATTTTCGAAGTCCACTTTTTGATGGATTTACATGTTTTGGGATGTGGAGAACACGAATTAATAGTTTTTAGAAAATGTCTGTCTGTCTATCTGTCTGTCTGCATCATTTTTTTGTGGACGCTGTATCTCACGAACCAATGAATGAAATTTAACCAAACTTGGTATTTAGTTGCACCCTGACATAAACTGGTGCTGATTAGATTTTGGGATCAATCGCTCAATAGGTGGCGTTGTGATCGCATTTTATGCAAATTTTTAACATGGCAGAATAGGACAAAATTCCGTATAAATGGGCATAAAGAGAGTTATTTTACACTTGTGATTGTAAAATTAATTCGAATTATTGATGATAGTAGTAAGTTAACTAGGAAAAAAAAATTGTGCATGGGGGGGCATCGGTTCCCCCCCTGGGGGGGAAGTACCCCCCCGGGGGCTTTAAATTTTGAAGATGGGTATCATTCGAAAGATCTCGTCAACACCTTAAATTTTGAAGATGGGTATCTTTCGAAAGGTCTCGTTGATAATAGTAATAGTTAACTGGGAAAAAATTTTTGTGCATGTGGGGGCATCGGTTCCCCCCCCACCGGGGGGGGGAAGTACCCACCCGGGAGGGGGGGCAAAATTTCAAGATGGGTATCTTTCGAAAGGTCTCGTCAATACCTTTAAAACGAATGTTTGAACCATAAATCTGTGATAATTTAAACCAAAGTTATCGAATTTTTTTACTTTTAACAAAACAAAACTTAGAAAAAAAATCGCAATTTTTTTTTTTTTTTTTTTTAACGAAATTTAACCAAACTTGGTATTTAGTTGGTCCCCGACATAAACTGGTGCTGATTATGTTTGGGGATCAATAGCTCAACAGGTGGCGCTGTGATAGCATTTTATCTAAATTTTTAACATGGCAGCATAGGACAAAAATTCGTATAAATGTGCATAATAAGAGTTGTTTTAAACTTATGATTGTACAATTAATATGAATTATTGATAATAGTAGTATGAAACTAGGAAGAAAATTTTCTGCATGGGGGGGGGCATCGCTTCCCCCCTAGGGGGGAAATACCCCCCAGGGGGGTAAATTTTCACAATGGGTATCTTTCGAAAGATCAGGTTGATAATAGTAGTAGTTAACTAGGAAAAAATTTTTGTGCATGTGGGGGCATCGGTTCCCCCCCCACCGGGGGGGGGGAATCCCACCCGGGGGGCTAAAGTTTCAAGATGGGTATCTTTCGAAAGGTCTCGTCAATACCTTTAAAAAGAATGGTTGAACTATAAATCTGTGATAATTTAAAACAAAGTTATCGATTTTTTTTTACTTTTAACAAAAAAAAAAAAAAAAAAAATCTTTTTTTTTTTTTTTTTAATATTGTTACTGATTGAATATGTATAGGTAAATATAGAAGAAAGTCTTGTGGTGGCCACAACATACTAGTTTTTTTTACTTTCTTCTATATGTAATGTAGAGAAAGTATTGGATTCGCGAAAATTTTCGACCTCCGTTTTTTGATGGATTTACATGTTTTGGGATGTCTAGATTACGAATTAATAGTTTTTAGAAAATGTCTGTCTGTCTGTCTGTCTGTATCATTTTTTTGTGGACGCTGTATCTCACGAACCAATGAATGAAATTTAACCAAACTTGGTATTTAGTTGCACCCTGACATAAACTGGTGCTGATTAGATTTTGGGATCAATCGCTCAACAGGTGGCGTTGTGATCGCATTTTATGCAAATTTTTAACATGGCAGCATAGGACAAAATTCCGTATAAATGGGCATGAAGAGAGGTATTTTACACTTGTGATTGTAAAATTAATATGAATTATTGATAATAGTAGTAGTTAACTTGGAAAAAAATTTTGTGCATGTGGGGGCATCGGTTCCCCCCCTGGGGGGGAAGTACCCCCCCGGGGAAGTAAATTTTCAAGATGGGTATCTTTCGAAAGGTCTCGTTGATAATAGTAATAGTTAACTGGGAAAACATTTTTGTGCATGTGGGGGCATCGGTTCCCCCCCACTGGGGGGGAAGTACCCACCCGGGGGGGGGCGAAGTTTCAAGATGTGTATCTTTCGAAAGGTCTCGTCAATACCTTTAAAACGAATGGTTGAACCATAAATCTGTGATAATTTAAACCAAAGTTATCGATTTTTTTTACTTTTAACAATTTTTTTTTTTAACGAAATTTAACCAAACTTGGTATTTAGTTGGTCCCCGACATAAATTGGTGCTGATTATGTTTGGGGATCAATAGCTCAACAGGTGGCGCTGTGATAGCATTTTTTCTAAATTTTTAACATGGCAGCATAGGACAAAAATTCGTATAAATGTGCATAATAAGAGTTGTTTTAAACTTGTGATTGTAAAATTAATATGAATTATTTATAATAGCAGTATGTAACTAGGAAAAAAATTTTCTGCATGGGGGGAAATACACCCCCCCAGGGGGGGTAAATTTTCACAATGGGTATCTTTCTAAAGATCAGGTTGATAATAGCAGTAGTTAACTAGGAAAAAATTTTTGTGCATGTGGGGGCATCGGTTCCCCCCCCACACCGGGGGGGGGAAGTTCCCACCCGGGGGGGGCAAAGTTTCAAGATGGGCATCTTTCGAAAGGTCTCGTCAATACCTTTAAAACGAATGGTTGAACCATAAATCTGTGATAATTTAAACCAAAGTTATCGATTTTTTTTACTTTTAACAAAAAAAAAAAAAAAAAAAAAAAAAAAAAATCGTACTTTTTTTTTTTTTTTTTAAATATTGTTACTGATTGAATATGTATAGGTAAATTTTGAAGAAAGTCTTGTGGTGGCCACAACATACTAGTTTTTTTTTTTTGACCGACTGTACATAATTACAACAAAAGTTTTGTTTTACTGAAGGAAAGAAAAGTACTGCTTAATTAAGTAAAAAAATTAAACTAATGCCAAATATCTCTATGAAAATATTTATCCACATACAAATTCCTGATTAAAAAAAAAAAAAAAAAATCACCGACTTTTGTAGGTCAACTATTTATTTTTCTCTCTAATTTATATTATTATTCACGTGAAATTAAAAATATTTCATTTTATTTCTGGAAAATAAAAATATATATAAATGCGTATATATAAATATAAAACCTTCTACCGAATCTGGGTTGAAAACGGAAAAAGGGTAAAATAAATTAGAAATATCAGACCTATAATTATAAATTTGATACCAAATGAAAGGGGCAATTTTTCTGAATCCAGGGGTGCAAACAGTTTTTCGATGCGACAATTAGATTTTTAAAAAATAACTAAAGTGTGAAATGTAAGTGGCAACGGAAAAAGGGAAAAAATAAATTATAAATATCAGTCCTATCGTTACAAATTCAGTACCAAATGAAAGGGGTGATTTTTCTGAATCCTCGGGTGTAAACAGTTTTTCGATACGACAATTAGATTTTTTAAAATTAACTAAACTATGAAATTTAGATGGCAACACTTTAGTTCAGTCTTTTCATAACCTGTAGTGCGAATCACGCGAATAAAAAAGTCTTTAACTGAAAAATTTATTTTTCCATTCAAAGCGTTTTAATGAAAAAATATTTATGGCGCATGCGCAGGCGTTTTTTACCCACAATTCAAAAACTAATCAAAATTTTTAAAATTTCTATAGATATAATTTTAAGTTGGGTGAAGACCTAAGTTTCTGCCAAGCGCCGTTGAATTCCGTCCAGTTGTTCTCGAGTGATGCCCGGACATAAAAAAAAAAAAAAAAAACGACATACAGACACGATGACACACACAGGCAAAATTTTCTGAAGCTATTTTCGGCTTTCATGGGGTGTGAAACGTGAAGATATCGCAAAATTTTTTGATTCCGACAAATTTACAGACAAAAGTCCGATTTTATTAATATAGATAGCTTCAAAATTAAATATTTAGAACTTTAAAAATCCTTTATTTTGTAAAACACGAACTAATCGAATTGTTATGAAATTTTGAAATTTAAAAACGGAATTAAAAAATAAATAAATAAATAAGTTACTAATGACGAATTTTATGAATTACAATCAGCAGCATTCATGCACAATTTTCATTTTTAATTTATTTTATTCATTTTTTTTTTTTTTTAAAGTTTAATCGCTAATTTTTACCATCAACGTTTTTTATTTATTTATTTATTTATTTATTTATTTTTTGTAGACAGCATAAAGGCTAAGATCATGATTCGACAAATATTAACTTAGCAAAACAGTATTAAGTGCACAGATTAAAAATACAAATTATTATTAGCGCTTCAATAATTTTACTGCCGACTATAACTTCCCCCTAGAATAACACAGGATTTGGTTGGCGGTAGAGATAAGTACTTCACGTAACTATATTCTAAACGTATTTCAACAGTTGATAATTATTTTATGCGCCATAAAGATTATCTATATTAATAAAATCAGAGTTTTGTCTGTAAATTTCTCAGAATCGAAAAATTTTGCGATATCTTCACGTTTCACACACCATGAAAGCCGAAAATGACTTCAGAAAATTTTGCCTGTGTGTGTGTGTGCGTGTGTGTGTGTGTGTGTATCATCGTGTCTGTATGTCGCTTTTTTTGTCCGGGCATCACTTGAGAACGGCTGAACGGAATTCAACGGCGCTTGGCAGAAACTTAGAACTTTACCTAACTTAAAATTATATCTATCAACTTTTCAGAAATTCCCTCCCCCCGTTCCCCCCTGCGGGAGAAAAAGTCAAAAACACCTTTGTAAGCATAACTCGGCTCCTATTTACTTCACAATAAAGAAATTTCACATGGAGAGACTAGACATGAGTAAAAATAAAACATTATATGCGATTTAGGAATTTTCGATTTTTAAAAGAAGGAAGGGAGAAAATCGATTTTTGGCGGGAAATTTTGAAAATTCCTGATTTGAGTCGAACTCTATTAAAAATGGGATAAAGATGTTGAAAAAAGGCTATGCGATTTTCTTAGGATATTTTCTAAAACACATTTTTGATTTTTAGTGATCTGCCATTTTTTTTTTCTTTGGGGGGGGGGGGGGGGTATGTGCTACAAAGGGCAAATTCGAGACACCCTTTTTAGCGCTAAGTTTGTCCTGTAAAATTTATGAGAGCTGCAGTCACGAAGTATGGAAGTTTGGTGCTTGGATTTTTTATACGCAACCGGCACCTAAAGAAACGGGATTTATCTAAATCCCGTTAATATAATCCCGTCCACCGCCACTTTAGAATGTATAGAAAGAGGGGAAAAAAGGCTAAAAACCCCATAGGAATAGCACGGGAAGAAAAGCAAAAAAAACTCACAATGTCAAGTGTGTTAAAAAAAAAAAAAAAAAAAAAAAAAAAATTCACACCGGAAGTAATAAGGGGACAAAGTTGACTAGAAAAACACATTGAACAGCGGGAACCGGGCGGGATGGGGCATGGGTCCTATCGTCCAGGATTAATACGGGATTTAATCTTATTACTAATCCAGGATTTAATCTTATTACTACCCCCCAGCGGGACAGGAAGCAAAAAAACGTTTGTAAGCATAACTCGGCCCCAAATTACATCACGGTGAAGAAATTGCACATGATGATACTAGACTTGAGTATAAATAAAACATTATGTACGATTTTAGAATTCTTGATACTTAAAGGAGGGAGGGAAATCGTTTTTTGAGGGGGAAATTTAAGAAATTCCTGATTTTTTAGTAGAGCTCTACTGAAGATGTTACAAAGGTATTGAAAATAGCCACGTGCCTTCTTTAGCATATTTTCCAAAAACACATTTTCGTTTTTTTTTTGTGATTTTCGACTTTTTTTTTTTTTTTTTGAGGGGGGGGGGAGTACTTTTTTAGCGCTAAATTTGTCTTGGGAAAGCTATGGGATCTGCGGTCACGAAATTTGGTGCGCAAATTGTTTATATGTATCTGACACTTATTGTAACGAGATTTTACGAAATTCACCCACTTACCCCCTTGGGGTCCGAGGAGGGGGGGCAACAAGCACGCGTAAAAACACGTTATTCTGTTTGAATTCGCTTTACATTATCTTAGAATGATGCGTTTTGCTGTGTGGATGTTGAATGGGTGTACGCATTATATACTTTGGTGAGATTTCGCAAAACGTCTAATTTAGCCGCTGGGGAAGGGGAAGTAAGAAGCGGGTATGTTGCTGCCGAAGGCAGTGTGAACGCGGAATCCTCACGTTGCGAGCGGGAAAAACCTCTACGGAATACAGAGGAAGCTTTAACTTAGATGTAATGGAATTTTGACAACTCATTTCAGTATAGTGCTCAGCGAAGCGGGCAAAGCCTGCTAGTTAGATCATATTTCTCTAGAGTTAATGAAATATAAATTAGGGACTAATAATTTGAAAAGTAAATTAGATATCCATGAGATTTAATTTATGCAATTCGGAAACCGTTGTTTCACATAATTTTGAGGCTATTTTCGAAATTTTGAAAATGAATTAGGTCTTGAACTCATATGGTAATCAGAACCTAACTGCATATACTACAGGTCTGAATTTTGGTTCAGTATATCAGGGAAACATTTTTATTTATCATTATACAAGTCAATACAATTAGTGATAGCTAAAGGTTATGTGTTTAACGTTAGAAGAAGCATATATCTTGCGGCTTAGGCACATTAGCTGCACCGATTACAGGTTCCAGATCTACATTTTTCCCAACAGGCACGGTTACTTCGAATTTTTGCATGAAGGAAGCAAAGTAGAGGAAAGCTGTCATTATGGCTATTCCTTCTCCTGGACAGTTACGTTTCCCTAGAAAGAAAAATATAGTTAGCATTTCAGTATAATTACTACATATTATCGAAAATAATATACAGGATGAACTTTAATTAATTTACAATTTTGAACTTAAATAAACTTACAAAATCTCACTAGATGCTGCTACAAATGCGTGCAGTAAGAGAGGCCATAAAAAGAATAAGGTTCCTGTCAGTTCACTACCATTTTTATAATGTCTTTAGTGTCTTATTAACCTAAGTTCGAAATTTTATTTTTGAAAAATTAATATTTATGAAATGCATGTGAATATGAGTATGCAACACTCTTGCTGCGGAAGTGATCTGCAACATTCAAAAATCGACTTAAGCCTTCTAGAGCAATGGTAAGGTATCATACGTGAAAAAAAAAAAATTTTGGTTGAATTTAGGGGTTGGGGGGGGGGGATATTTATAAATAAACTTTTATAACTAAGTTAAGCTAATGAATCACTTCTGAAGTTTTTGACTATGAAGGCTTATCCGTGAAATTCCTTCTTTACGTTCTTTTCAATTAAAAAAAAAAAAAAAAAAAAAAAACTGCTATGTTGTGGCCACCACAAGGTTTTCTTCTATATTTTTCCTATACAAATTCACCCAGTAACAATATTAAAAAAAAAAAAAAAAAAAAAAAATCCATGACTTTGTTTTAAATTATCACAGATTTATAGTTCAACCATTCGTTTTAAAGGTATTGACGAGACCTTTCGAAAGATACCCATTTTGAAGGTATTTCCCCATGCCCTTTTTTTTTCCCTAGTTAACTACTACTATTACTATTACCAATAATTCGTATTAATTTTACAATCACAAGTTTAAAATAACAAATAACTCTCATTATGTACATTTATACGAAATTTTGTCCTGTACTGCCATGTTAAAAGTTTACAAAAAATGCGATCAGCGCCACCTGTTGAGCGATTGATCCCCAAATGTAATCAGCACCAGTCTATGTCAGGGTGCAACTAAATACCAAGTTTGGTTAAATTTCATTCATTGGTTCGTGAGCTACAATGTCCACAAAAATCGTGATACACACAGACAGACAGACATTTTCTAAAAACTATCAATTCGTGTTCAGGACATCAGAAAACGTGTAAATCCATCAAAAAACGGAGGTCGAAAATTTTAGCGAATCCATTACTTTCTCTGTATTACATATAGAAGAAAGTAAAAATATGTTGCTATGTGGTGCTAATGACTCAAGAATTATTTCAATTCAGATTTGTAGGTAAATTTAAATTCCCCCCTGTTATTCAATATACAGGGTTTCTGTTAAGTACAACCTATTATTAGCTGCTTATTACTTGGCCTGTTTCTTGCTTATTATATTGTTATAACACCTTAACTTGAGAATAAATCTAGGTATTGTCTTAAACGCAGTATCTAAGTGTAGTAAAGTGGCTATGTGTTTATAAATTAAGATCAGTTACAGCGCAAATTACTGGTAAATAATAACGGAATGAACATTCTTAAATCAGAAATGGTTAGGTATAGATGAAAGATGTAATTACAAAATTATAGAGCATTAAAAGGTAGCTGGCGTGGTCATTCAATCTATGGTCGAAAAAAGCTGATGGTTTAAATACTTTTCAATTTATTTTTCTCTCGAACGGGTTTAATGTCACAGATTAGAGAATCTGGACCAAACAAACGCTCATTTTGAACATACTGCTTACTCTCAGCATTATTACTCGCAATATATCGAAGTAAATCGAAGACACTCTACAACTTTGACCTTTTGCCGCACGTTTCAAGTTTTCTGATTTAGGAACGCTAAACCTATTGTTTATCACCAGGTGGCCTTTTAACCGATCTTTACTTGTCGGGCACAGCTATTTTATTATTACTAGACACCACATTCTTCCCCTTTCCATTCACAATGGCGGAGCTCTACAAAAGTGGTTTAGAACAAGATATGAGGGTCGGTCAAAATTTCAGAATTGATAGTAAATTCCTGAATTGACAAACAGCATGCGAATTCCCTATTCCGTAAAAAAATATCTGCCAAGTACTGACAGCTACGATCCCCCAGAGGGGATTATCTGTTATCTGTAAAAGGGTCCGGAATGAGAGGAACATTGACACTTCCGCTAATTATCGAACCTAAAAGGAGTTTAAAGAATTAATCATTGTTAAAGAGTGCAACTTTACATTTTAAGGATTTTTTTAAGAACATTTTGGGAAGGAGGGGGGTGGGGGGGGGGGAATTACATTACTTTTCCGATATGGTATCAAACTAAAAATCAGTTCAAAATAAAATTGAACGAAAAAAGGCGAAATATGTTTTTAAAAATGAATATAGAAACCGTTGATAAGAAACGCAAGACAAATTACCACATCTTTTTAAAGAAAAATAGACTAAAATTATTCCGTCATCCTAAATTAAATTCTGCTTTGTACAGCAATTTGTGTCTATTGAGATGTAAATTGACTACTTTTTTTTTTTTTTTTTCTTTCTTTCTTTGTAATAATGTTATGAAGTTTATTTAAATTGTTTCTTTTTTTTTTACTTTTCAATAAATGTTATTAAGTTTATTTAAACTGTTTCTTTTCTTTTTCTCTCCCCCCCCCCTCTTTCCTTCTTTTATACATATAATTTATATCTATATAAATAAAGAGAAGTGTATGTGTGTCTGTGTGTGTGTCTGTCTGCGCTTTGGCGCTCACACTATTGATCGCAGAGCTTCCAAATTTGGCATATAGGTACCTGGGACCCTGCAAGTGTGCACCTCATCGAAATTTTTTCGAATTTGAATTTTTTAAATTAATGTTTTTTCGATTTTAAATATTGGTTTTAATGCTTCATTTTTCATAAATTTAATTCTTTTGCTTCAATCGTCTGCGTATCTTAGCAACGGCTATTACGCAACTTATTTTTATTTAAAACATTCATTTAAAGGCGATTTTTTTTTTTTTTTTTTTTTTTTTTTTGTTATATTTATTGAAAATAAAATCGTAATGCAGTAGAAAAAATTAAGTATAATTAGTTTTAAATTTAAAAACGTATTTATAACAGTTATGTTTAATTTTTTGTAGTAGAACTTCTTATTTTTACTTTTTTCTATATGTAATATAGAGAAAGTATTGGATTCGCGAAAATTTTCGACCTCCGTTTTTTGATGGATTTACATGTTTTGGGATGTCCAGAACACGAATTAATAGTTTTTAGAAAATGTTTGTCTGTCTGTCTGTATCATTTTTTTGTGGACGCTGTATCTCACGAACCAATGAATGAAATTTAACCGAACTTGGTATTTAGTTGCATCCTGACATGAACTGGTGCTGATTAGATTTGGGGATCAATAGCTCAACAGGTGGCGCTGTGATCGCATTTTATGCAATTTTTTAACATGGCAGCATAGGACAAATTTTCGTATAAATGCGCATAATGAGAGTTATTTTAAACTTGTGATTGTAAAATTAATATGAATTATTGATAATAGTAGTAGGTAACTAAGAAAAAAATTTTGTGCATGTGGGGGCACCCGTTCCCCCCTTGGGGGGGGGAACTAAATTTTCAAGATGGGTATCTTTCGAAAGGTCTCGTTGATAATAGCAATAGTTAACTGGGAAAAAAATTTTGTGCATGTGGGGGCATCGGTCCCCCCCCCCCCGGGGTGCAAAGTTTCAAGATGGGTATCTTTCGAAATGTCTCGTCAATACCTTTAAAACGAATGGTTGAACCATAAATCTGTGATAATTTAAAGTAAAGTTATCGATTTTTTTTACTTTTAACGAAAAAAAACTTTAAAAAAAATCGTTTTTTTTTTTTTTTTTTTTTTTTTTTTTTTTTTTAACGCAATTTAACACAACTTGGTATTTAGTTGGTCCCCGATATAAACTAGTGCTGATGACATTTGGGGATCAAAAACTCAACAGGTGGCGCTGTGATCGGATTTTATCTAAATTTTTAACATGCAGTATAGGACAAAATTTCGTATAAATGTACATAATAAGAGTTATTTTAAACTTGTGATTGTAAAATTAATATGAATTATTGATAATAGTAGTATTTAACTAGGAAAAAAAATTGTGCATGGGGGGGGGGGGGGGGGCATCGAATTTTATTACGATATCTATCATTTATATATATATATATATATATACATATATATATTGAAATACATTAATATAATCAGTGCAAAAATGTTTTATGAAGTTTAAAGATGACTCAACATCAGTATCAAAACAATTCCTCGGATCATAAGCTGAGACTACCCATATGAAATCAAAGAATAATTAAAGAAAAATCGAAATAAATATTGGAAATTGGAATTAGACAAAAAAAGCAATATTTGCATTCTAACGTTGTCAAGGGCCTGGTAGAATACAAATATGCTAAAATATGGATGTTTTTCTGTAACAAAGAAAGCAAAAGCTAAGAATTTCTTTGTTCGCAGGCCCGAAACATCCATAGACAATCCATTAAAGAAGAAGATAAAAATAAAACTATAACCTAATATGACAAACCATAACCATATAAAATTAAGATTAAAATAAAAATACAAAGATACAAAAATTCAACTTACTGAATAAAATATTTGATATGAACACAACTCAAAAAAGAAATATACATAGTCAAAACAGAAAAACGAAGATCATAATAAAACAATAATCATAATAAAACCTTTACCTAAATATGAAAAACCATAACCATTTAAATGTAAGATTAAAATAAAAAACCCATAAAATTGTAGAAGAATAAGATTACTTTAACCTTTCAAAATGAAATTGAAGCAATAAACGTCGCACATGTAAAAATGTAACAATCAGTTAGCAGTTAGATTCACAGTTAATTAGTTCAAAATAGCATGGACCATAGAGTAATTTTTAGGATTCACAGTGGAATTCATGTAGGGTAAGGATTCAAATCCTGAAATAATCAGAAGATGATTCCTAATATTGAATCATGAATAGTGCTGCCATCTGGAGTAATTAGATGAAAATAATGGAAAAATACAATCAAATAAATTTAGGATTCAAATAATCAATGTATTTGATTGAAAACCAAAAAATAATACCTAATATTTAGACGTAAATTTAAATTTGAATAAAATGTATGCGGAGAAAAAAAAAAAAAATAATAATAATTAAATAATTAAAAGAATTTTTTTATTAAGTGTTTGGGATAGCCATTAATTAATGCTAAATTTTTAAAGAATCGAAATTGTAATTTTTGATGTTTGTCAGACACTAAATATTTGATCCTTAGATTAAAATTAAGAAGAATATTGACAAATACAGATTTATGTAAGCATGTTTTAAAGTTAGTGAAAAAATTTACCTTAAAGGGGAATTTTTTTTTTTATCGTATAAGTCAAATTCTAATTGTCCATAACTATTAAGAATAATTTTTAAATCTAAGAAATTAATGACACTAGAATCCAAATCAGTACTACTTAGAGACAGATTTTCAGGATATTTGACAGGTAAGTCTAGTTTGGTGCGATTTTTATCCAAATATAATATAATTATATCATCTATGTATCGTAGTAATTTAAAGTTAGTACACTCAATGTCACGCTCATAATAATATAAGTATAGATCAGCTAATATGCTAGAAGCAATTCCACCTTGTGGCAATCCTAAACGTTGTTTATATAAATAATTATTGAATAAAATATAGTTATGGAAGAGGATAAACCTAGTCAGAGTTTTAAAGGCTGAAGGAGTTATGCTAACATTTAGATTTAAATACTGCAAATTTTCTACAAAAAGTTTATTAATAATATCAAACATATCTTTAATATCAATATTATTAAAAAGATCATTGAAATCAAAAGTTTTTATACCAGTAATATCAGTAAGATTTTTAATTTTATTTTTGAGTTGAAAACTATTTTTTAGAAAAAAATTACACTTGTTAGAAACAATATAACTATGTAATTTTTTAAGGATATTCAATAACATAATATTAGCATTAGAAGTATAGGCATTGCAGGCAACAGAAACAGTACGAAATTTAATAGGATCTTTATGAAATTTTGGAATTACTACTAAATAAGGATAATTGTAGTTATTACATTTAATTTTTATCAACTTATAATAATTAAATATATGCCTATTTTTAATATCGATACTGTCATTAATCTTAAGAAAAATATTACTAGTATCCATAGTATCAAAAAGAAGTTGTTTATAATACTTTTTGCAAATAATTGCATAGTTATTAGCCGCCTTGTCAACATAAGTAATAATAAATTTAGACTGTAAGTCTAAAACTGCTGAATGAATTTCTTTGAAATCATAGTACTTGATATTAGAAAGATGGTGCATATTATAAACTAAATCAAGTTTAAATTTCTCCAATAACTTAAATTTCCACTCATTAGTAGTGTAAAAAGGGTGATTCACCGACACGGTGGAGGCGCGGAGGCGCGCTGAGGCGCGCGCGCCACCACCCTGTTGGAGAGCGCCTCCGCGCCTCCACCGTGTCGGTGAATACACCCTTTTTACACTACTTAGTCATCATCTTGGACGAGGGTGTGTTGCCACCGGAAGAATAGAAACTGTGTGTTGCCACCGGAAGAATAGAAACTTTGACTATCATCTTGGATGAGGTTTGGTGGTGCCATCTATCGGGAATTTTGAGGAGTTAGATTTATTTTCATAAATTTCGGGACTTAGTATTTTTTTTTTTTTTTTTTTTTTCACAATTTCGAGGACTTCAAAATTTTTTCGAATTTTTGCAAGGGGTTAGATTCGAACCGAAGGTAAAATAGTTTCACGGCTTGATAAGTGGATAAGGGTTTTATTTATCAAACCATGAAGCTATGCTTGTGAGTGCACTTATAAGGTATATAAAGAGAGGCGTTGCGCTAGTGAGTCATTCTGAAAAGTATCTTCGTACGAGGAAGGTATGATGCGCTTTCGTGTGAATGTGAGTCATAATAAAATTTTGTGTTGTAACGATGGAGGTGTATCAGAATCCAAGTCACGAGGGAAGTTTTGGTGGTGTAAATGCCTTATTTCGTGCTGCCAAAGGCAAAATCTCGAAGAAGAAGATTCAGGACTGGCTGAGCGGAGTCGATGCATACACGTTGCACAAACCTGTTCGAAGAAAGTTCCCGACACAAGATAAAACAAAGGGTTGATGTGTATTATAGAATTAAAAACAGGGTATAGACATTAAAATTTAGATGTTGCCATTGGAAGAGTATAAATAATTTCCGGTGGGACTTAACATTTTTGACTGAATGAAACAATGAATGACTGAAATTAATTAACATCAGTAACAATTTATGAGTATTTTAGAAACTTAGCATTTTTAGAGATTAAAAATATATTGTGTTAAGATAATAAATAAGGAATTTAAATAGGAGTTCATACTTTTAGTGTTGTCATTGTAAATTGATATTTGGAAATTTTTACAGAATTTATAGAAACAAGATGATTCTAATACTGCATTCTAATTGGTTAATGAGTATACTTAGTATTTTAGAGCTTGAAATTTAGAAATTTTTACAGAATTAAATAGAAATTATCGTATTTTGAGGATAAGTGTCGTCAGTGGATTAACACACAGATTTAAAAACAAAACAATAATAAATAATTTAAAACACATATTTTTCAATAATGAATGTCATACAATTATATGTATAATTAATTATTTTAAAACAAAAACGATACGCATAAATTTAAAAACAATAATAAATAATTTAAAACACATATTTTTTAATAATGAATATCATGTAATTATACGTATAATTAGTTATTTTAAAACAAAAACGACATTATAAGCAATAAAGTTGTTTAAACTAAACTTTATACACATCATGACTTTATGTTAACACTATTTCACTTTTAAAATTTCTTTAAACTCTAACTTATAAATACTATTAATACAATCGTTAAAATTGAACGCTGAAACAAAGGTAGATGAATTTAACGAATGGTATAGACTTTGGTCTTAATATCTGCGCATTACCATTCGGAGATTATAAATTTATTACAGAATAAATAGAAATTTGCCTATGTATTTCATGGAAGTTGACAAAATAAAACAAAGGGTTCGTGAGTATTATATAATTAAAAACATTGAATGTGAATGGTATAGACTTTGATATTAAAATTTGGGTGTTACCATTGGAACAGTATAAATAATTTATATGTTATAAATTAAACTGAATACAATAAAAATTATTTAAATTAAACTAAATATAATAAAAATTATATAAATTAAACTTTATATTCTCACTAAATAAGTTTCACACTTATTTAAACTCTAACTTACAATCGTTAAAAATTGAACACATGCACTTTAAAAAATGACTATCATATAAATTTAAAAAAAAATTACTATCATATAATAATATTAATTAAAAAAATGCATACAAAGATACATAGTAAAGTTATAAATTTTAAAAAAATACTGTCATATGATAATATTAATTAAAAAAAAAAAAAATTACTATTATATAATAATATAAATTAAAAAAATTACTTTCATATAATAATATAAATTAAAAAAATTACTTTCATATAATAATATTAATTAAAAAATGCATACAAAAATATACAGTAAAGTTATAAAATAAATAAATAAATAAAAAATAAATAAAAATAAAAATAAAATAAAAATGACTATCCTATAATAATATTAATTTAAAAATACATACAATGTTTAAAATCAACAATTAAATTTTATATACATTATAATTAACTAAACTTTATGCTGTTACTATTAAATAAATTTATCCTAACACGAAAACTTTACATAAATTTTATAAGCAAAAAAGCTATAAGTACATGAATATGTTATTTAAATTAAACATTATATTGATACTACACAAATATTATTTAACATTTATTCGAGTTTAACGCTGTAATATAATTTAAACTATCTTAGTTGATTTAAATGAAACAGGTAAATACTTTTAAACTTGAACTAATAAAAATAAGTTCTTTTTATAAAATAATTGATATAAACTATAATAATAAAAAGGATTAGTTATATTTAAAAACTATCAGTTACTAAAAGTTATTTTATATTAAACATTTCGAAATAAATTGCATAAAAATTCAATGCATCATTTTAAATGAAAATAAACAGTTTCCTTAAAAAACAGATAATACGGAATATTCCATGAGTCAGTTATCACCTGCAACGGAAAACCCCTACAGCTGATGAATCATATGTTATATACGCTGGCGAGCCATGCCTATTAGTAATCCACACTATCTCATATAAAGATTAAGTTAAAATTATTAAAACAATACACCGAATAATTTGGAAAATGCAATAATTTTTTCACAAAGCATATCATACAATGAGTTTAAACGATTATCACCTATCTATCACTTAAACGGTATTGAAATAAATAAATACATATAAAAGTAAGTTATAGTTAAAAAATAAAAATTTCGTTTGTGAAAGGAGTTTTATATATTGCAAAAATTAGTTTTACTCAAATAATTTCTAAACATACACAAGTTAAATGGAAACTTTTCTAGGTTTCATTTAAGCAATAATTTTCCATGTGTGAAAGTAGTTTTATTTATGCAAAATTTAGTTTTATATAAACAAAAAAATTTATAGTGTAACAATAAAAATAGTTTATAGTATAACAATAAAAAATTCCTTATAAGTAAATACCAATAAAAAATATTTTTTAAATTAATTTCTCTCTCTTCAATAAAACAATAAAAATTTCTTATATAACTTTCGTAAAGTTTTAATAAAATTTCTATTATAAACAAATTTTTTTATGATATAAACAAATAATTTTATTAGAATATACATATTAAGTTTATTAAATTATCAAATAGTAATAATAAATTATGAAACTTACTTAAAATTGATGAAATTTCCCTTGGCGAAATGCAACCTTCATTCACACACAAATGCGAGAAACTGTTTATCGCCACACGTTGACTCATACAGATAAGAATGTTGATTCATGCTTATCTTAGTAGAATGTTGTTAGAGTTCTGTGTTTTCAGAGTAATATAAAATAGTTTATAGAGATCATTTATTTAATATCAGTTGTAAACTACATTTAAATAATGCAATAAGAGTTGAACTCTGCAATTATCCTATTAAAATATTGAAATTTTTTTAATTTTTTTATTTAATTTTACTTTTTTTAATTATGCTAAGAAAATAATGAGATCAAAACAGAATTATTTTACGATAAGACATCCTTTTTCATTCAATAAAATGTAACTATAATTTTTAATGAAAGGTTTTAAAATCACTTAATAGGATAAAATTAAAAACAGAAATCTTATTATTTTTTCTAGTTATAAAACTAAGTAATAAACTATCTATAAATAATCATATAGCAAGCGAGATTTTTGTATAATAACTATATATTATTTTAATATATACATTACATCGCAGGGTAAAATTTTCAACTTATTTATACGGATTGAAGTAATAAAACTTAATCATTTGCATAACCGCTAAATTTTATAAGTTGGATATATGATTTAAAATACTAAACAATAATCCTTGTGAGAGAATTGGGATAACACTTTCACAGAAAGAAATTGTCCTTTACAATAAGATTTGCTTAGAATGTCTAAGTGAAAATAACTTACCGTGAGGTCAGTGAGTCATGCAGTTGTATTCGAATTTATTGTTTTTAGTTAATGAAACTTCTAATGAGAGAATTATTTGTTACTAGCATATAAATGTACATTTTTATATTATTCCTGTATATATAAAATTTTAAATAATTCATTAAGTGTTAAACTTTGCATTTAATCGATTAAATAAAGTTTTCCTAAAATATAAGTGTAATTTTTTAATGAATCGTTTTGAAATCACTTTAACTTTATAAGAAAAAACTAAAAAGAGGTTTTTAAATTACTTAATAGGATAAAATTAAAAATCTTATTGTTTTTAGCAATTATTTTATCTAGTTATAAACTATATATTATTTTAATATACGCCTTATAGTTAAGTCAGTTTTAGAGAAAACCAAGAAAAAATCCCAACGCGCAGGTTGATGAGTTGGAATATTCTATTATACTTAAAGAATCCAGGTACGGAAAAACCGAAATACAATACGCGGAAAAACAGGCGGGATTTTCGGTTAAAACTTCAAAGCAGTGGACGGTAAACATAACACACCGTGAAACAACCTACTCCCACGACAACCAAACTAAGAATGAAGGGAAACGTTGAGTTGTAACACCTTATCTACTAGAGATAAGGGGGAATTCCCGGAAAAGCTGAGTCACCCCTCGTGGATCTTACGAGAAAGTTCGTGAAGGATGACTCATCGGTGACGAGTTTGAATAATTTGCATAACCGCTAAATGGTATAAGCGAGAATCTTTTAATGTGAGTATTATAGTAATGATAAATTTATTTTATAATCGATAACTCATCAGCTTCACACCTTATATAAAACAATGGTATATTCAAAAGTGTTACTGTACAATAAATATTCACATATGGATATTCCTAAGGTTTAAGACTATGCGAGGATCCTATAAGCGAAATGCCTGTGAGTATTTCTAAGGAATCCTAATCTGTATTTAAGCAGGTTTTAGAGAAAACCAAGAAATACTCCAGTCGACTAGGTTGAGGAAATGGATTCGAATCCAACACTTCCCCTTTTACCATAGAATCGTTCACTAATCACAAGGTTAATGAGTCATGCAGTTGTATTAAAACTTATTGATTACATGTCTAAACTTATACCATTAAATATTTAACTGTTGGTTCTATAAGTGGATTGCTCTGTGTGTGAGTCTTTGTAACTTATAGTTAAGCGAGTTTTAGTGAAAACCAAGAAAAACTACAAACGGGTAGATTGTTAAGTGGAATTCGAACCTAACATTAAACATAGAATCGTTTGTTCTTCTAAAATCCTTGTAACAACATGTTTATGGACTTTATAAGAAAATGCTTAATATGGTTTGCATGCGTTAGCTATATTAAACACTTAATTTTTAACATACATTAAGGTTAGTGGATGAGTGACAGGTAATTCATTTAAAACAAAAATATAATAACGGTCGATTGACACAAAGGGTTTGCAGTTTTAGAGAAAACCAAGAAAAAATCCCAACGGTAGTTTGATGAGTTGGAATATTCTATTATACTTAAAGAATCCAGGTACGGAAAAACTGAAATACAATACGCGGAAAAACAGGCGAGATTTTCGGCTAAAACTTCAAAGCAGTGCACGGTAAACATAACACACCGTAAAACAACCTACTCACACGACGGCCAAACTAAGAATGAAGGGAAACGTTGAGTTGTAACACCTTATCTACTAGAGATAAGGGGGAATTCCCGGAAAAGCTGAGTCACCCCCCGTGGATCTTACGAGAAAGTTCGTGAAGGATGACTCATCGGTGACGAGTTTGAATAATTTGCATAACCGCTAAATGGTATAAGCGAGAATCTTTTAATGTGAGTATTATAGTAATGATAAATTTATTTCATAATCGATAACTCATCAGGTTCACACCTTATATAAAACAATACTATATTTAAAAGTTTTACTGTACAATAAATATTCACATATGGATATTCATAAGGTTTAAGATCGATTAAATAAACGAGAATCCTATAATCGAAATGCATGAGAGTCTTTCTAAGAAATCCTATTGCATATTTAAGCAGGTTTTAGAGAAAACCAAGAAATACTCCAATCGACTAGGTTGATGAAATGGATTCGAACCCAACACTTCCCCTTTTACCATAGAATCGTTCACTAATCACAAGGTTAATGACTCATGCAGTTGTATTGAAACTTATTGATTACAAGTCTAAACTTATACCATTAAATATTTAACTGTTGGTTCTATAAGTGGATTGCTCTGTGTGCGAGTCTTTGTAACTTATAGTTAAGCGAGTTTTAGTGAAAACCAAGGAAAACTACAAACGGGTTGATTGTTAAGTTGAATTCAAACCTAGCATTAAACATAGAATCGTTTGATCTTCTAAAATACTTGTAACAACATGTTTATGAACTTTATAAGAAAATGCTTAATAGGGTTTTCATGCGTTAGCTATATTAAACACTTAATTTTTAACATACATTAAGGTTAGTGGATGTGTGTCAGGTAATTCATTTAAAACAAAACTATAATAAGGGTTGATTGAAACAAAGGGTTTGTAGGTTATAATTATAGGATAAAACGTTATGTGTTTCGAAAACCCTTCATCAAGATTGCAACAACCGTTTCGAATGATACTCTCCCTTCATCAGATAGACTTAAACTTTTATTTTATCAGAATGAAAGAAAACGATAGACGATTTACACTTATTGAAATCCCAACTTATAAATAATTCGACTTTCACTAAAAATGCAAGTCGCATATACACTTTGAAACAATCAATAAATTTTATATTATCACAATGCATTAAATAAGTTTCCCATTTAACATTCAAGATGAATTTATTTTTACATTAATTAAGAATTGAACACATATTAATTTTTAAAATGACTATTTTTTAAAAAGTTTTGAAACAGCTAATAAATTTTATAAGCTTTTACAATTAAATAAATTTAGCATATTATGAAAGTTTTACATCACTCGGTAAAATTTTATATAAGCAATAAAAGTGATACACATTTTAATTATAAACTCATAAAATAAATTTCACACTTAACATTTAAACTCTAACCAATCAATCTTAAAGTAATTTTTTATCTTTTGTACATAATCATAAACCTTTCGTTTCTATTGTAAAGTGAAGTATGACTCATGCTTTAATTAAAATCTCTAATCAAAATTATAAGAAAGTAAAGTTTAGGAAATACCTATGTATTATAGGTAAATTAATACAGTATAAATATTCATGTTTTTCAGTTAAGTAAAAAAGTTATATAATTAATTTTACAGACTACTTAAATAATGTATAATTAAGTTTCAGAATTATTATTATTATTTTTTTTTTTTTTCTTTTATAGTATGTATATATAAATTTTTAGTTAGAAAGTTTTTATTAAAATACAATAATCAAAGTTTTGTACGATATTAATTTACATTGCATCTAAAACTTTAAATATATAGAAACAATTGTACATTTGGTTTTGTCTGAAGCATATATATAAATAATAAAATCTTATTCAGTTTAGTTTTTAAAACACGATAAAGATTTCAGACACACATATTTTTATCTTGTTTAAATAAAATTTTTAAAATGAAACAATATTAATATTATAAAATAATACACTCAGCATGACTCACGGAGTGTGCTATTCCATCAAATTATTCCGCATACGTGTAATAACATGTCTGACTTAACTATATACTGAATTACCATTATTTCAGAAAAAGTTGGGACTTACCTTAAAACACATCCTACACCCTTGGCAGACTTGAAGAAAATGAATGATACGAGACATTCTTATCAGAGACGCCAGGTCACGAGGTTAGTGACGTCACGAATGATGTGATTGGCTACGCTCAGTCACGTGATCAAGACGTCATTCTCTCATCAATGACGTCACCGATTGCTTATCTGCTACCACAACGCGCGGAAATGTCCAGTACGCAGTGAAAAATATTCAAAGTCTACGGGACATTACTCGAAACGATTCCATTGTCTTATACGGTAAATTGAAATATAACATGCGGAAAAAAGATCGACATATACCGGAGAAACTATGCATACTGCCCGATGAAACTAAGCCGCACAGCTAAGTAGATGCTACCAGGATGAGAGTCAAAATCCAACTGAATTCAAACAATATGACAAGGTCTATAAATCTCGCGTGTTGATTAGATGGTTTTGATGAATGGGTTTTCCCCCACACTTAAGCAGAATGGAGAAGTCATAGGTTTTCCCTCACCTATCTCTTAATTAAGTTTCTTAATTAAAATTATGCAAATTATATGTAAGTCTTTCAAATATCTCTTAATTATGTTTTCTAATTAAAATTATGAAAATTTTATGTAAATCTTTCATGTTTATCATATGCCCTCCTAGTTAAAGATTTAATAAACCTATCTTTTATACAACATAAATAAATTTAATACGTATAATCTGTTTAATGACTCATCAAACGATGACTCATCATAAACATGTCTGAACATGAATCTACTTGAACACTAATATTTTACTGAATAAGCGATAATTACTATATGGATCACAAAATATACGTTGATGGAAATTAAGTAAACAACACTACTTGATGAAAAATTAAGTTTCTTATAAGTAAACTGATTTTCTAGTTAATAATTAAATTTTTATTCATAATGAATGCAAATTAAGTTTCTCATAAGTAAACAATAATAATAAAAATAACTTTTGGTTTGAATAATATAAAAAGCAATTATACAAAATCATATACAATAAAATGTTAATGTTCAACTAGATTCATGTTCAGACATGTTTATGATGAGTCATCGTTTGATGAGTCATTAAACAGATTATACGTATTAAATTTATTTATGTTGTATAAAAGATAGGTTTATTAAATCTTTAACTAGGAGGGCATATGATAAACATGAAAGATTTACATAAAATTTACATAATTTTAATTAGAAAACATAATTAAGAGATATTTGAAAGACT
Source organism: Salticus scenicus (assembly GCA_963930645.1). NCBI lineage: Eukaryota > Metazoa > Arthropoda > Arachnida > Araneae > Salticidae > Salticus > Salticus scenicus. Next base: position 36,060 of record CAWVNO010000381.1, read on the forward strand.
TACATATAATTTGCATAATTTTAATTAAGAAACTTAATTAAGAGATAGGTGAGGGAAAACCTATGACTTCTCCATTCTGCTTAAGTGTGGGGGAAAACCCATTCATCAAAACCATCTAATCAACACGCGAGATTTATAGACCTTGTCATATTGTTTGAATTCAGTTGGATTTTGACTCTCATCCTGGTAGCATCTACTTAGCTGTGCGGCTTAGTTTCATCGGGCAGTATGCATAGTTTCTCCGGTATATGTCGATCTTTTTTCCGCATGTTATATTTCAATTTACCGTATAAGACAATGGAATCGTTTCGAGTAATGTCCCGTAGACTTTGAATATTTTTCACTGCGTACTGGACATTTCCGCGCGTTGTGGTAGCAGATAAGCAATCGGTGACGTCATTGATGAGAGAATGACGTCTTGATCACGTGACTGAGCGTAGCCAATCACATCATTCGTGACGTCACTAACCTCGTGACCTGGCGTCTCTGATAAGAATGTCTCGTATCATTCATTTTCTTCAAGTCTGCCAAGGGTGTAGGATGTGTTTTAAGGTAAGTCCCAACTTTTTCTGAAATAATGGTAATTCAGTATATAGTTAAGTCAGACATGTTATTACACGTATGCGGAATAATTTGATGGAATAGCACACTCCGTGAGTCATGCTGAGTGCATTATTTTATAATATTAATATTGTTTCATTTTAAAAATTTTATTTAAACAAGATAAAAATATGTGTGTCTGAAATCTTTATCGTGTTTTAAAAACTAAACTGAATAAGATTTTATTATTTATATATATGCTTCAGACAAAACCAAATGTACAATTGTTTCTATATATTTAAAGTTTTAGATGCAATGTAAATTAATATCGTACAAAACTTTGATTATTGTATTTTAATAAAAACTTTCTAACTAAAAATTTATATATACATACTATAAAAGAAAAAAAAAAAAATAATAATAATAATTCTGAAACTTAATTATACATTATTTAAGTAGTCTGTAAAATTAATTATATAACTTTTTTACTTAACTGAAAAACATGAATATTTATACTGTATTAATTTACCTATAATACATAGGTATTTCCTAAACTTTACTTTCTTATAATTTTGATTAGAGATTTTAATTAAAGCATGAGTCATACTTCACTTTACAATAGAAACGAAAGGTTTATGATTATGTACAAAAGATAAAAAATTACTTTAAGATTGATTGGTTAGAGTTTAAATGTTAAGTGTGAAATTTATTTTATGAGTTTATAATTAAAATGTGTATCACTTTTATTGCTTATATAAAATTTTACCGAGTGATGTAAAACTTTCATAATATGCTAAATTTATTTAATTGTAAAAGCTTATAAAATTTATTAGCTGTTTCAAAACTTTTTAAAAAATAGTCATTTTAAAAATTAATATGTGTTCAATTCTTAATTAATGTAAAAATAAATTCATCTTGAATGTTAAATGGGAAACTTATTTAATGCATTGTGATAATATAAAATTTATTGATTGTTTCAAAGTGTATATGCGACTTGCATTTTTAGTGAAAGTCGAATTATTTATAAGTTGGGATTTCAATAAGTGTAAATCGTCTATCGTTTTCTTTCATTCTGATAAAATAAAAGTTTAAGTCTATCTGATGAAGGGAGAGTATCATTCGAAACGGTTGTTGCAATCTTGATGAAGGGTTTTCGAAACACATAACGTTTTATCCTATAATTATAACCTACAAACCCTTTGTTTCAATTAGGGATGGACCGGATATGGATTTTACCGGATAACCGGATACGGATATCCGGCATTCCGGATATTTTTCTACTTTGCCGGATCCGGATATCCGGCCGGATATATCATCGGATATCCGGCAGTCCCCTTCCCCAGTTCACATGAAATTTTCAGTTTTTTATGAGCACACAATAATTAAACTAGTATATTGTGGCAACCACAATACTTTCTTCTATATTTTTCTATACAAATTTACTAAGGGAAAATAATTTATTAAAACTATTATTCATTAGAATTATCTAACATGAAGAATGCAAATGATTTTTATCTTAGAGAAAACTAAAACCAAATATCTAAATAAAGACAGTTTTATTGCCTATAAATAAATTTTTAAAAATGCGTATTTATAATGGTTATCTCATATCTCATACAAGTTTAGATATAGTCTTCCCGTTATCGAGGAAGTTTTCAGTATAGAAGCGCCATCTATTGGTCTATAAGCATCCAACTTGAATCAGCGTAATGTCTCATAATGTCCTTCTCACATATCAAGTTTTGTTTGATTATACGCCATAGAACCTGAGATAGAGTCTTTTCTTAAATTGCAGAAATCTCTGTGTGGCAGCGGCAGCTGTTGAGCGGCTGACATCAAAAATTGATAGAAACTAATTTATGTGAAGATTCAACTACAGATAAATTTTAATGCACTTCTGTGCATTAGTTTCTGAGATATAGCCTTCCCTTAAATTGCGGAAATCGCTTTTTTAGCAGCGCTACCTGTTGGCCGATAAGCATTATTTATTAAAATTACCCACCACGATAAATGCAGGTGATTTTCATCTTACAGAAATCTAAAAAACTGCACTATAGCAGCGTAACCTATTGGTAGATATACATCCAAATTGAATCGGCATAATGTCTCATAATGGTCTTCTCACATATCAAGTTTTGTTTAATTATACCCAATAAAACCTGAGATATAGCCTTTTCTTAAATTGCAGAAATCGCTGCTTGTGCATCAAATATTGAGCGGTTGACACCAAAAGTTGACAGATACTAATATATGTCAATGTACATCTACATATAAATTTATATTCAAATCTGTACAGTAATTCCTGAGATATAGCCTTCCTTATATTGCAGTATAGCAGCGCCATCTGTTGGACGATAAGCATTTAACTTGAATCAGCATAATGTATCATAATGACCTTCTTGCATATGAAGTTTTGTTTGAACATACGCAATAAAACCTGTGATATAGCCTCCCCTTAATTTGAGGAAATCACTGTATTGCAGCGCCACCTGTTGAGCCGTGACACCAAAAGTTGATAGGCCCTAATTTAGGTCAAGGTGCATCTATATACGAATTTATATACAATTCTGAGTAGTGGTTTCGGAGATAAAGTTGCCACAAAATTTTTGTCTCTCTCTCTCACACACACACACATTTTCTAAATACTGTAAATTCATGTTCTTAGACCTCCCAAAACGTATAAATCCTTCGAAAGCCGGAAGTCGAAAATTTTTACGAATCCCATACTTTCTTCTATTGCATATAGAAGAAAGTAAAAAAGATATTTGCATTTCGTTTTTATACAACTGAATTCCATTCGCATAACTAGTATATGATGTGGCCACCACATGAATTTCTTCTATATAATTTTACACAACATTCATTGAACATAATTTTTTTTATTAAATTATTTTTTATTATAAATGCAGATGATTTTTATCTGAAAGAATTATATCACTACATGGTGAAAGAAAGTAAATTTTTTTGCCAATATCAAAAGAAATAAGATTTTTTTCTAATTTTTTTTCGTTAAAAGATAAAAAAAAGCTATAACTTTGTTTTAATTTATCACAGATCTATACTTAAACCATTTATTTTAAAGGTAATGACGAAGTCTTTCGAAACAAAACACCCATATTGAAAATTTACTCCCCCCCCGGGGGGGGCGGGTGTTAACTCCCCTTCCAGAGGGTGAAGCTATGCTGCAAAATGCACATTTTTTTTTTCATGTTAACTATTACTATTATAAATAATTCATATTAATTTTACATTCACACGTTTAAAATAACTCTGATTAAGTACATTTATACAAGATTTTGTCCCATACTGGCATGTTAAAAATTTAGAAAAAATGCGATCACAGCACCACCTATTCAGAAATTGTTCCACAAATCTAATCAGCACCAGTTTATGTCAGGGTTCAACTAAATACCCAGTTTGGTTAAATTTCGTTTATTGGCTCGTGTGCTAGAGCGTCCACAAAATTTGTGATACACACACACACAAACTGACAGTTAGACAGACATTTTTTTAAAAACAGTCAAATCGTGTTCAGGACATCCCAAAACGTGTAAATCCATCGAAAACTGGAGTTCGAAAATTTTCACAAATCCAATACTTTGGTAAAAAATGTAAAACTGTAAATATCATTGGGATAATAAAGCCATAACAGAGTTATTTTATTTTATTACGTTATTCTCAATTCAATAGAAGAAAGTATTGGATTCGTAAAAATTTTTGACTTTCCGTTTTCGATGGATTTACACGTTTTGAAACGCCTAGAATACGATTTGATCATTTTTAGAAAATGTTTGTCCGTCTGTGTGTGTGTGTGTGTGAGAGAGAGAGAGAACAAAAATTTTGTGGCAACTGTATCTCCGGAACTACTGCTTAAAATCACATATAAATTTATATGCAGATGCAACTTGGCCTAATTTAGTGTCAATCAATATTTGGTGTCAACTGCTCAAAAGGTGGCACTGCTATACAAAGATTTCCTCAATTTAAGGGCAGGCTATATATCTCAGGATCTATTTCGTATAAGCAAACAAAACTAATATGTAAGAAGGCCATTGTAAGTCATTATACTGGTGCAATTTGATTGCTTATCAGCGAACAGGTGGCGCTGCTATAAAGGAGCAATTTAAAGGAAGGTTATATCTCAGGAACTACTGCACATAAATGCAGATAGTTTCATAAGCAGATGCAACTTGACCTAAATTAGTGCCTGCCAACCGCTCAACAGGTGGCGCTGCTATACAGTGATTCCGCAATTTAAGGGGAAGGCTATATCTCAGGTTCTGTTGCGTACAATCAAATAAAATTTAATATGTAAGAAGGCCATTATGAGTCCTAATACCAGTTCAATTTGAATACTTATCGTCCAACAGGTGGTGCTGCTGTACAGCGATTTCCGTAATTTAAGGGAAGGCTGTAGCTAAGGATCGACTGCACAGAATTGCATATAAATTTACATGTAGATGCACCTTGACGAAAATTAGCACATACTTAATTTCCCCCATAGACGCAATGTATTTGAATTCTCTTGGGTGTCCCTGTATACGAATCATTTGTTTGATCTTGATAAAAGATTTAGTGTAGCATCCCTATGTCATAAAAATTTATAATACCATGTTTGAACTTTCTGCTATTATTTGTTCTTGAGATATGCTGATGATAGACACACGCAAAGTCACACAGACCAACCGTTAAAAATAGGATTTTTGGATTCAGGGGAACTTAAATCGTGTAAAAAAAAAAAAAAAAATAAAATAAAATAAAAACTCGACTTAAAAAATTTGACCCAAAAATATTACTTCTCTACCATTTACATGGGTAAGAGAAAGTAAAACTAGTATGTTGTGACCACCACAAAACTTTCTTCTATATTTTTCTATATAAATTCACTCAGTTAAAATAAACTACAAATACTATTATTTATTAAAATTATCTACCATGATGAATGCAGGCGATTTTTTTATCTTGGAGAAAAGTAATACTAAATATTCAAAGAAACGCAGTTTAACTAAAACCTTAAAAAATAAGTTTTCATACTGGTTATCTTATGTATGAAGTTTCGTACAGCTAAATGCCATAGAAGTTGAAGCATGCATTCCCGTTCTCTGGAAAAAACTGCACTATAGCAGCGCAAAATATTGGTAGATATACATCCAGATTGAATCGGTGTAATGTCTCATAAAAGCTTTCTCACATATCAAGTATTGTTTGATTATACACATTAGAACCTGAAATTTAATCTTCCCTTAAGCTGAGGAAATCGCCGTATAGGAGCGCCGCCTATTGAGCAACTAGTTCCAAAAGTTGATCCGCTGTAACTTATGTCAAGGTGCATCCACGTGTAAATTTTTAAGCAATTTTGCACAGTAGTTCCTCAGATATTGCCTTTTTTCAAATTGTGGAAGTCGCTGCATAGCAGCGACACCTGTTGATTGGTTGACACCAACTGTTGATAGGCACTAATTTATGTCAACCTGGCAGCGGGAACACAAGAAGAGCTTTTGAGCAATTTCAGTATTATTTTATTCTTTTTTTAATAAAGCGATATAGAAAAGAGTTTCCTTAAATATATAATGACCAGCGAAGCGGGCAAAGCCTGCTAGTACACAATAAAACTGTCTTTCTTTGAATATTTAATGTCAGTTTTTTCTAAGATGAAAATTATTTGTATTCATCATGTTAGATAATTTTAATAAATAATAATTTTAATAAATTATTTGCCCTTAGTGAATTTATATAGGAAAATATAGAAGAAAGTCTTGTGATTTCCACAACATACTTGTTTTTAATTAAAAGAAATGAATTGCAGGAATCTACATCTATAAAGGCAGATCTCCTGACTGACGTGCTTGCTCGCTCAGCAATGCCGAGTCAAACTAACGGAGACACAAATGTGTAATTTTATGATATTATTGATTTAGTGACGTGATTTAAGAAGCTATTTTTTGAAGTTTCCCCGCAAACGGAGGGAGAAAAGTTGCTTCTCACATTTCTCACCATATTTTAATGAAAGAAAACAAGAAAAAAAGCAAATATTAAAATCCGGATATCCGGCATATTAACCGGATATCCGGTGATTTTGATCCGGATATCCGATGATATTTCGGATATTGAAAAATCAGCCGGATATGCCGGATACCGGATATTTTCCGGATATCCGGTCCATCCCTAGTTTCAATCAACCCTTATTATAGTTTTGTTTTAAATGAATTACCTGACACACATCCACTAACCTTAATGTATGTTAAAAATTAAGTGTTTAATATAGCTAACGCATGAAAACCCTATTAAGCATTTTCTTATAAAGTTCATAAACATGTTGTTACAAGTATTTTAGAAGATCAAACGATTCTATGTTTAATGCTAGGTTTGAATTCAACTTAACAATCAACCCGTTTGTAGTTTTCCTTGGTTTTCACTAAAACTCGCTTAACTATAAGTTACAAAGACTCGCACACAGAGCAATCCACTTATAGAACCAACAGTTAAATATTTAATGGTATAAGTTTAGACTTGTAATCAATAAGTTTCAATACAACTGCATGAGTCATTAACCTTGTGATTAGTGAACGATTCTATGGTAAAAGGGGAAGTGTTGGGTTCGAATCCATTTCATCAACCTAGTCGATTGGAGTATTTCTTGGTTTTCTCTAAAACCTGCTTAAATATGCAATAGGATTTCTTAGAAAGACTCTCATGCATTTCGATTATAGGATTCTCGTTTATTTAATCGATCTTAAACCTTATGAATATCCATATGTGAATATTTATTGTACAGTAAAACTTTTAAATATAGTATTGTTTTATATAAGGTGTGAACCTGATGAGTTATCGATTATGAAATAAATTTATCATTACTATAATACTCACATTAAAAGATTCTCGCTTATACCATTTAGCGGTTATGCAAATTATTCAAACTCGTCACCGATGAGTCATCCTTCACGAACTTTCTCGTAAGATCCACGGGGGGTGACTCAGCTTTTCCGGGAATTCCCCCTTATCTCTAGTAGATAAGGTGTTACAACTCAACGTTTCCCTTCATTCTTAGTTTGGCCGTCGTGTGAGTAGGTTGTTTTACGGTGTGTTATGTTTACCGTGCACTGCTTTGAAGTTTTAGCCGAAAATCTCGCCTGTTTTTCCGCGTATTGTATTTCAGTTTTTCCGTACCTGGATTCTTTAAGTATAATAGAATATTCCAACTCATCAAACTACCGTTGGGATTTTTTCTTGGTTTTCTCTAAAACTGCAAACCCTTTGTGTCAATCGACCGTTATTATATTTTTGTTTTAAATGAATTACCTGTCACTCATCCACTAACCTTAATGTATGTTAAAAATTAAGTGTTTAATATAGCTAACGCATGCAAACCATATTAAGCATTTTCTTATAAAGTCCATAAACATGTTGTTACAAGGATTTTAGAAGAACAAACGATTCTATGTTTAATGTTAGGTTCGAATTCCACTTAACAATCTACCCGTTTGTAGTTTTTCTTGGTTTTCACTAAAACTCGCTTAACTATAAGTTACAAAGACTCACACACAGAGCAATCCACTTATAGAACCAACAGTTAAATATTTAATGGTATAAGTTTAGACATGTAATCAATAAGTTTTAATACAACTGCATGACTCATTAACCTTGTGATTAGTGAACGATTCTATGGTAAAAGGGGAAGTGTTGGATTCGAATCCATTTCCTCAACCTAGTCGACTGGAGTATTTCTTGGTTTTCTCTAAAACCTGCTTAAATACAGATTAGGATTCCTTAGAAATACTCACAGGCATTTCGCTTATAGGATCCTCGCATAGTCTTAAACCTTAGGAATATCCATATGTGAATATTTATTGTACAGTAACACTTTTGAATATACCATTGTTTTATATAAGGTGTGAAGCTGATGAGTTATCGATTATAAAATAAATTTATCATTACTATAATACTCACATTAAAAGATTCTCGCTTATACCATTTAGCGGTTATGCAAATTATTCAAACTCGTCACCGATGAGTCATCCTTCACGAACTTTCTCGTAAGATCCACGAGGGGTGACTCAGCTTTTCCGGGAATTCCCCCTTATCTCTAGTAGATAAGGTGTTACAACTCAACGTTTCCCTTCATTCTTAGTTTGGTTGTCGTGGGAGTAGGTTGTTTCACGGTGTGTTATGTTTACCGTCCACTGCTTTGAAGTTTTAACCGAAAATCCCGCCTGTTTTTCCGCGTATTGTATTTCGGTTTTTCCGTACCTGGATTCTTTAAGTATAATAGAATATTCCAACTCATCAACCTGCGCGTTGGGATTTTTTCTTGGTTTTCTCTAAAACTGACTTAACTATAAGGCGTATATTAAAATAATATATAGTTTATAACTAGATAAAATAATTGCTAAAAACAATAAGATTTTTAATTTTATCCTATTAAGTAATTTAAAAACCTCTTTTTAGTTTTTTCTTATAAAGTTAAAGTGATTTCAAAACGATTCATTAAAAAATTACACTTATATTTTAGGAAAACTTTATTTAATCGATTAAATGCAAAGTTTAACACTTAATGAATTATTTAAAATTTTATATATACAGGAATAATATAAAAATGTACATTTATATGCTAGTAACAAATAATTCTCTCATTAGAAGTTTCATTAACTAAAAACAATAAATTCGAATACAACTGCATGACTCACTGACCTCACGGTAAGTTATTTTCACTTAGACATTCTAAGCAAATCTTATTGTAAAGGACAATTTCTTTCTGTGAAAGTGTTATCCCAATTCTCTCACAAGGATTATTGTTTAGTATTTTAAATCATATATCCAACTTATAAAATTTAGCGGTTATGCAAATGATTAAGTTTTATTACTTCAATCCGTATAAATAAGTTGAAAATTTTACCCTGCGATGTAATGTATATATTAAAATAATATATAGTTATTATACAAAAATCTCGCTTGCTATATGATTATTTATAGATAGTTTATTACTTAGTTTTATAACTAGAAAAAATAATAAGATTTCTGTTTTTAATTTTATCCTATTAAGTGATTTTAAAACCTTTCATTAAAAATTATAGTTACATTTTATTGAATGAAAAAGGATGTCTTATCGTAAAATAATTCTGTTTTGATCTCATTATTTTCTTAGCATAATTAAAAAAAGTAAAATTAAATAAAAAAATTAAAAAAATTTCAATATTTTAATAGGATAATTGCAGAGTTCAACTCTTATTGCATTATTTAAATGTAGTTTACAACTGATATTAAATAAATGATCTCTATAAACTATTTTATATTACTCTGAAAACACAGAACTCTAACAACATTCTACTAAGATAAGCATGAATCAACATTCTTATCTGTATGAGTCAACGTGTGGCGATAAACAGTTTCTCGCATTTGTGTGTGAATGAAGGTTGCATTTCGCCAAGGGAAATTTCATCAATTTTAAGTAAGTTTCATAATTTATTATTACTATTTGATAATTTAATAAACTTAATATGTATATTCTAATAAAATTATTTGTTTATATCATAAAAAAATTTGTTTATAATAGAAATTTTATTAAAACTTTACGAAAGTTATATAAGAAATTTTTATTGTTTTATTGAAGAGAGAGAAATTAATTTAAAAAATATTTTTTATTGGTATTTACTTATAAGGAATTTTTTATTGTTATACTATAAACTATTTTTATTGTTACACTATAAATTTTTTTGTTTATATAAAACTAAATTTTGCATAAATAAAACTACTTTCACACATGGAAAATTATTGCTTAAATGAAACCTAGAAAAGTTTCCATTTAACTTGTGTATGTTTAGAAATTATTTGAGTAAAACTAATTTTTGCAATATATAAAACTCCTTTCACAAACGAAATTTTTATTTTTTAACTATAACTTACTTTTATATGTATTTATTTATTTCAATACCGTTTAAGTGATAGATAGGTGATAATCGTTTAAACTCATTGTATGATATGCTTTGTGAAAAAATTATTGCATTTTCCAAATTATTCGGTGTATTGTTTTAATAATTTTAACTTAATCTTTATATGAGATAGTGTGGATTACTAATAGGCATGGCTCGCCAGCGTATATAACATATGATTCATCAGCTGTAGGGGTTTTCCGTTGCAGGTGATAACTGACTCATGGAATATTCCGTATTATCTGTTTTTTAAGGAAACTGTTTATTTTCATTTAAAATGATGCATTGAATTTTTATGCAATTTATTTCGAAATGTTTAATATAAAATAACTTTTAGTAACTGATAGTTTTTAAATATAACTAATCCTTTTTATTATTATAGTTTATATCAATTTTATTTTATTTTTATTTTTATTTATTTTTTATTTATTTATTTATTTTATAACTTTACTGTATATTTTTGTATGCATTTTTTAATTAATATTATTATATGAAAGTAATTTTTTTAATTTATATTATTATATGAAAGTAATTTTTTTAATTTATATTATTATATAATAGTAATTTTTTTTTTTTTTAATTAATATTATCATATGACAGTATTTTTTTAAAATTTATAACTTTACTATGTATCTTTGTATGCATTTTTTTAATTAATATTATTATATGATAGTAATTTTTTTTTAAATTTATATGATAGTCATTTTTTAAAGTGCATGTGTTCAATTTTTAACGATTGTAAGTTAGAGTTTAAATAAGTGTGAAACTTATTTAGTGAGAATATAAAGTTTAATTTATATAATTTTTATTATATTTAGTTTAATTTAAATAATTTTTATTGTATTCAGTTTAATTTATAACATATAAATTATTTATACTGTTCCAATGGTAACACCCAAATTTTAATATCAAAGTCTATACCATTCACATTCAATGTTTTTAATTATATAATACTCACGAACCCTTTGTTTTATTTTGTCAACTTCCATGAAATACATAGGCAAATTTCTATTTATTCTGTAATAAATTTATAATCTCCGAATGGTAATGCGCAGATATTAAGACCAAAGTCTATACCATTCGTTAAATTCATCTACCTTTGTTTCAGCGTTCAATTTTAACGATTGTATTAATAGTATTTATAAGTTAGAGTTTAAAGAAATTTTAAAAGTGAAATAGTGTTAACATAAAGTCATGATGTGTATAAAGTTTAGTTTAAACAACTTTATTGCTTATAATGTCGTTTTTGTTTTAAAATAACTAATTATACGTATAATTACATGATATTCATTATTAAAAAATATGTGTTTTAAATTATTTATTATTGTTTTTAAATTTATGCGTATCGTTTTTGTTTTAAAATAATTAATTATACATATAATTGTATGACATTCATTATTGAAAAATATGTGTTTTAAATTATTTATTATTGTTTTGTTTTTAAATCTGTGTGTTAATCCACTGACGACACTTATCCTCAAAATACGATAATTTCTATTTAATTCTGTAAAAATTTCTAAATTTCAAGCTCTAAAATACTAAGTATACTCATTAACCAATTAGAATGCAGTATTAGAATCATCTTGTTTCTATAAATTCTGTAAAAATTTCCAAATATCAATTTACAATGACAACACTAAAAGTATGAACTCCTATTTAAATTCCTTATTTATTATCTTAACACAATATATTTTTAATCTCTAAAAATGCTAAGTTTCTAAAATACTCATAAATTGTTACTGATGTTAATTAATTTCAGTCATTCATTGTTTCATTCAGTCAAAAATGTTAAGTCCCACCGGAAATTATTTATACTCTTCCAATGGCAACATCTAAATTTTAATGTCTATACCCTGTTTTTAATTCTATAATACACATCAACCCTTTGTTTTATCTTGTGTCGGGAACTTTCTTCGAACAGGTTTGTGCAACGTGTATGCATCGACTCCGCTCAGCCAGTCCTGAATCTTCTTCTTCGAGATTTTGCCTTTGGCAGCACGAAATAAGGCATTTACACCACCAAAACTTCCCTCGTGACTTGGATTCTGATACACCTCCATCGTTACAACACAAAATTTTATTATGACTCACATTCACACGAAAGCGCATCATACCTTCCTCGTACGAAGATACTTTTCAGAATGACTCACTAGCGCAACGCCTCTCTTTATATACCTTATAAGTGCACTCACAAGCATAGCTTCATGGTTTGATAAATAAAACCCTTATCCACTTATCAAGCCGTGAAACTATTTTACCTTCGGTTCGAATCTAACCCCTTGCAAAAATTCGAAAAAATTTTGAAGTCCTCGAAATTGTGGAAAAAAAAAAAAAAAAAAAAAAAAAAAAAAATACTAAGTCCCGAAATTTATGAAAATAAATCTAACTCCTCAAAATTCCCGATAGATGGCACCACCAAACCTCATCCAAGATGATAGTCAAAGTTTCTATTCTTCCGGTGGCAACACACAGTTTCTATTCTTCCGGTGGCAACACACCCTCGTCCAAGATGATGACTAAGTAGTGTAAAAAGGGTGTATTCACCGACACGGTGGAGGCGCGGAGGCGCTCTCCAACAGGGTGGTGGCGCGCGCGCCTCAGCGCGCCTCCGCGCCTCCACCGTGTCGGTGAATCACCCTTTTTACACTACTAAAAACTAAACTGAATAAGATTTTATTATTTATATATATGCTTCAGACAAAACCAAATGTACAATTGTTTCTATATATTTAAAGTTTTAGATGCAATGTAAATTAATATCGTACAAAACTTTGATTATTGTATTTTAATAAAAACTTTCTAACTAAAAATTTATATATACATACTATAAAAGAAAAAAAAAAATAATAATAATAATTCTGAAACTTAATTATACATTATTTAAGTAGTCTGTAAAATTAATTATATAACTTTTTTACTTAACTGAAAAACATGAATATTTATACTGTATTAATTTACCTATAATACATAGGTATTTCCTAAACTTTACTTTCTTATAATTTTGATTAGAGATTTTAATTAAAGCATGAGTCATACGTCACTTTACAATAGAAACGAAAGGTTTATGATTATGTACAAAAGATAAAAAATTACTTTAAGATTGATTGGTTAGAGTTTAAATGTTAAGTGTGAAATTTATTTTATGAGTTTATAATTAAAATGTGTATCACTTTTATTGCTTATATAAAATTTTACCGAGTGATGTAAAACTTTCATAATATGCTAAATTTATTTAATTGTAAAAGCTTATAAAATTTATTAGCTGTTTCAAAACTTTTTAAAAAATAGTCATTTTAAAAATTAATATGTGTTCAATTCTTAATTAATGTAAAAATAAATTCATCTTGAATGTTAAATGGGAAACTTATTTAATGCATTGTGATAATATAAAATTTATTGATTGTTTCAAAGTGTATATGCGACTTGCATTTTTAGTGAAAGTCGAATTATTTATAAGTTGGGATTTCAATAAGTGTAAATCGTCTATCGTTTTCTTTCATTCTGATAAAATAAAAGTTTAAGTCTATCTGATGAAGGGAGAGTATCATTCGAAACGGTTGTTGCAATCTTGATGAAGGGTTTTCGAAACACATAACGTTTTATCCTATAATTATAACCTACAAACCCTTTGTTTCAATCAACCCTTATTATAGTTTTGTTTTAAATGAATTACCTGACACACATCCACTAACCTTAATGTATGTTAAAAATTAAGTGTTTAATATAGCTAACGCATGAAAACCCTATTAAGCATTTTCTTATAAAGTTCATAAACATGTTGTTACAAGTATTTTAGAAGATCAAACGATTCTATGTTTAATGCTAGGTTTGAATTCAACTTAACAATCAACCCGTTTGTAGTTTTCCTTGGTTTTCACTAAAACTCGCTTAACTATAAGTTACAAAGACTCGCACACAGAGCAATCCACTTATAGAACCAACAGTTAAATATTTAATGGTATAAGTTTAGACTTGTAATCAATAAGTTTCAATACAACTGCATGAGTCATTAACCTTGTGATTAGTGAACGATTCTATGGTAAAAGGGGAAGTGTTGGGTTCGAATCCATTTCATCAACCTAGTCGATTGGAGTATTTCTTGGTTTTCTCTAAAACCTGCTTAAATATGCAATAGGATTTCTTAGAAAGACTCTCATGCATTTCGATTATAGGATTCTCGTTTATTTAATCGATCTTAAACCTTATGAATATCCATATGTGAATATTTATTGTACAGTAAAACTTTTAAATATAGTATTGTTTTATATAAGGTGTGAACCTGATGAGTTATCGATTATGAAATAAATTTATCATTACTATAATACTCACATTAAAAGATTCTCGCTTATACCATTTAGCGGTTATGCAAATTATTCAAACTCGTCACCGATGAGTCATCCTTCACGAACTTTCTCGTAAGATCCACGGGGGGTGACTCAGCTTTTCCGGGAATTCCCCCTTATCTCTAGTAGATAAGGTGTTACAACTCAACGTTTCCCTTCATTCTTAGTTTGGCCGTCGTGTGAGTAGGTTGTTTTACGGTGTGTTATGTTTACCGTGCACTGCTTTGAAGTTTTAGCCGAAAATCTCGCCTGTTTTTCCGCGTATTGTATTTCAGTTTTTCCGTACCTGGATTCTTTAAGTATAATAGAATATTCCAACTCATCAAACTACCGTTGGGATTTTTTCTTGGTTTTCTCTAAAACTGCAAACCCTTTGTGTCAATCGACCGTTATTATATTTTTGTTTTAAATGAATTACCTGTCACTCATCCACTAACCTTAATGTATGTTAAAAATTAAGTGTTTAATATAGCTAACGCATGCAAACCATATTAAGCATTTTCTTATAAAGTCCATAAACATGTTGTTACAAGGATTTTAGAAGAACAAACGATTCTATGTTTAATGTTAGGTTCGAATTCCACTTAACAATCTACCCGTTTGTAGTTTTTCTTGGTTTTCACTAAAACTCGCTTAACTATAAGTTACAAAGACTCACACACAGAGCAATCCACTTATAGAACCAACAGTTAAATATTTAATGGTATAAGTTTAGACATGTAATCAATAAGTTTTAATACAACTGCATGACTCATTAACCTTGTGATTAGTGAACGATTCTATGGTAAAAGGGGAAGTGTTGGATTCGAATCCATTTCCTCAACCTAGTCGACTGGAGTATTTCTTGGTTTTCTCTAAAACCTGCTTAAATACAGATTAGGATTCCTTAGAAATACTCACAGGCATTTCGCTTATAGGATCCTCGCATAGTCTTAAACCTTAGGAATATCCATATGTGAATATTTATTGTACAGTAACACTTTTGAATATACCATTGTTTTATATAAGGTGTGAAGCTGATGAGTTATCGATTATAAAATAAATTTATCATTACTATAATACTCACATTAAAAGATTCTCGCTTATACCATTTAGCGGTTATGCAAATTATTCAAACTCGTCACCGATGAGTCATCCTTCACGAACTTTCTCGTAAGATCCACGAGGGGTGACTCAGCTTTTCCGGGAATTCCCCCTTATCTCTAGTAGATAAGGTGTTACAACTCAACGTTTCCCTTCATTCTTAGTTTGGTTGTCGTGGGAGTAGGTTGTTTCACGGTGTGTTATGTTTACCGTCCACTGCTTTGAAGTTTTAACCGAAAATCCCGCCTGTTTTTCCGCGTATTGTATTTCGGTTTTTCCGTACCTGGATTCTTTAAGTATAATAGAATATTCCAACTCATCAACCTGCGCGTTGGGATTTTTTCTTGGTTTTCTCTAAAACTGACTTAACTATAAGGCGTATATTAAAATAATATATAGTTTATAACTAGATAAAATAATTGCTAAAAACAATAAGATTTTTAATTTTATCCTATTAAGTAATTTAAAAACCTCTTTTTAGTTTTTTCTTATAAAGTTAAAGTGATTTCAAAACGATTCATTAAAAAATTACACTTATATTTTAGGAAAACTTTATTTAATCGATTAAATGCAAAGTTTAACACTTAATGAATTATTTAAAATTTTATATATACAGGAATAATATAAAAATGTACATTTATATGCTAGTAACAAATAATTCTCTCATTAGAAGTTTCATTAACTAAAAACAATAAATTCGAATACAACTGCATGACTCACTGACCTCACGGTAAGTTATTTTCACTTAGACATTCTAAGCAAATCTTATTGTAAAGGACAATTTCTTTCTGTGAAAGTGTTATCCCAATTCTCTCACAAGGATTATTGTTTAGTATTTTAAATCATATATCCAACTTATAAAATTTAGCGGTTATGCAAATGATTAAGTTTTATTACTTCAATCCGTATAAATAAGTTGAAAATTTTACCCTGCGATGTAATGTATATATTAAAATAATATATAGTTATTATACAAAAATCTCGCTTGCTATATGATTATTTATAGATAGTTTATTACTTAGTTTTATAACTAGAAAAAATAATAAGATTTCTGTTTTTAATTTTATCCTATTAAGTGATTTTAAAACCTTTCATTAAAAATTATAGTTACATTTTATTGAATGAAAAAGGATGTCTTATCGTAAAATAATTCTGTTTTGATCTCATTATTTTCTTAGCATAATTAAAAAAAGTTTATTTTTAACGATTTTTACAAATTTTTAACGATTGTAAGTTAGAGTTTAAATAAGTGTGAAACTTATTTAGTGAGAATATAAAGTTTAATTTATATAATTTTTATTATATTTAGTTTAATTTAAATAATTTTTATTGTATTCAGTTTAATTTATAACATATAAATTATTTATACTGTTCCAATGGTAACACCCAAATTTTAATATCAAAGTCTATACCATTCACATTCAATGTTTTTAATTATATAATACTCACGAACCCTTTGTTTTATTTTGTCAACTTCCATGAAATACATAGGCAAATTTCTATTTATTCTGTAATAAATTTATAATCTCCGAATGGTAATGCGCAGATATTAAGACCAAAGTCTATACTATTCGTTAAATTCATCTACCTTTGTTTCAGCGTTCAATTTTAACGATTGTATTAATAGTATTTATAAGTTAGAGTTTAAAGAAATTTTAAAAGTGAAATAGTGTTAACATAAAGTCATGATGTGTATAAAGTTTAGTTTAAACAACTTTATTGCTTATAATGTCGTTTTTGTTTTAAAATAACTAATTATACGTATAATTACATGATATTCATTATTAAAAAATATGTGTTTTAAATTATTTATTATTGTTTTTAAATTTATGCGTATCGTTTTTGTTTTAAAATAATTAATTATACATATAATTGTATGACATTCATTATTGAAAAATATGTGTTTTAAATTATTTATTATTGTTTTGTTTTTAAATCTGTGTGTTAATCCACTGACGACACTTATCCTCAAAATACGATAATTTCTATTTAATTCTGTAAAAATTTCTAAATTTCAAGCTCTAAAATACTAAGTATACTCATTAACCAATTAGAATGCAGTATTAGAATCATCTTGTTTCTATAAATTCTGTAAAAATTTCCAAATATCAATTTACAATGACAACACTAAAAGTATGAACTCCTATTTAAATTCCTTATTTATTATCTTAACACAATATATTTTTAATCTCTAAAAATGCTAAGTTTCTAAAATACTCATAAATTGTTACTGATGTTAATTAATTTCAGTCATTCATTGTTTCATTCAGTCAAAAATGTTAAGTCCCACCGGAAATTATTTATACTCTTCCAATGGCAACATCTAAATTTTAATGTCTATACCCTGTTTTTAATTCTATAATACACATCAACCCTTTGTTTTATCTTGTGTCGGGAACTTTCTTCGAACAGGTTTGTGCAACGTGTATGCATCGACTCCGCTCAGCCAGTCCTGAATCTTCTTCTTCGAGATTTTGCCTTTGGCAGCACGAAATAAGGCATTTACACCACCAAAACTTCCCTCGTGACTTGGATTCTGATACACCTCCATCGTTACAACACAAAATTTTATTATGACTCACATTCACACGAAAGCGCATCATACCTTCCTCGTACGAAGATACTTTTCAGAATGACTCACTAGCGCAACGCCTCTCTTTATATACCTTATAAGTGCACTCACAAGCATAGCTTCATGGTTTGATAAATAAAACCCTTATCCACTTATCAAGCCGTGAAACTATTTTACCTTCGGTTCGAATCTAACCCCTTGCAAAAATTCGAAAAAATTTTGAAGTCCTCGAAATTGTGGAAAAAAAAAAAAAAAAAAAAAAATACTAAGTCCCGAAATTTATGAAAATAAATCTAACTCCTCAAAATTCCCGATAGATGGCACCACCAAACCTCATCCAAGATGATAGTCAAAGTTTCTATTCTTCCGGTGGCAACACACAGTTTCTATTCTTCCGGTGGCAACACACCCTCGTCCAAGATGATGACTAAGTAGTGTAAAAAGGGTGTATTCACCGACACGGTGGAGGCGCGGAGGCGCTCTCCAACAGGGTGGTGGCGCGCGCGCCTCAGCGCGCCTCCGCGCCTCCACCGTGTCGGTGAATCACCCTTTTTACACTACTCTCATTAAAAAATTCCACTGGTTTATTATAATCAATAGCAATTTTGTATATAAAGAGATCCAAGTCTAAATTAAATTGAGTAATGATATCAATAAATTTGAATTTTGAGGGCATCCGAAATTTAGTACCATACTTCATCAAAGATCTAAGAGTAAGATTTTCCACAATATTGATATCACCAGTAATAATATGACCATGAGATGTATTGAAAAAAGATTTATATTTGGAATCAGAACAATAGCATGGAGGATGATCATTAGAAGTAAGAAATTTAGCAAATTTATTGTAGTTAAATATTTTTCTACCTAAAGTAATATTGTATTTAAACGTTTTTTGAATAATGAAGTTTTTGATTGGAAAAGGATTGGATGTATCATTAAGTAAATTGTGAATATGAAGTTTATTACAAACCAGATGAGAAAAATTTATCACCAAGAGAGAGTTATTTATTTTTTGACCAGACTTTAAATCAAGTTTAATATTAAAACACTCAGCCCTATAGTGTAAAATATCAAAGAATACATCATTGAAGTGTGAATCAAAAGAATGAGAATGGAATACTTTAAAATATTTAAGAAGATACTTCTTTTTTATTCCAAAAATAAAATTACGTATAACTTTCCAATTATAAGACTGAAGAAAAATACTTTCTAAGGATTTGAGATTTTTTAATATATATGAAATGTCCAGATGTTGGGAAGACGACCTAGAAGAACCCCTAGAAGTTCTAGTAGTCTTTTTATATAAAGAGTGATTTAGAGTTTTATAAATATTACTGTAAAATTCAATTTTTGAAACCTTGGAATAAACAATATGTTGTTTATTATAAACATTAGAATTTAAACCAAAAGGATAGATAGTATTCAGTGATTTAATATATTGTGATTCAAGTAAGAGACGTTCATTCAAATTCTTCTTAAAATTAAGAATTTTCACAGTAATATTATTAAAGTCATGTTGATGGAAGTGCATATATTCAAAATTAGTGGTAAATTGACGTGATTTTTTAATATCAGAGCGATGTAAGTTAATCCGCTTGTGTAATGGATTACTAGTTTGTCCAATATATACCATATTGCATAAATTGCACTTGAGAGAGTAAATAATATTAAAAGCCTTACAAAATGTAACATGAGAAGAGCTATCACTAAAATGAGAAGCATCAGCAAGAGGGCATGTAAGACATCTAGTAGAATTACATTTTGTGAAAAATAAATTGCGAAGAGGAGGATGATATAGGTAGCAGGATGACGATCCAGAGTAATCCCTATACATTACTCTGTACCGAGCACAAGACAAACCATAAGATTTGCCTTTTTTGCCAGGCGCTAGGAATTTACTTAGAACAACCATTTAATGAATAATGAAGATAAATATTGGATATATAATAAATTGAGACAATAATTATAAGAAATATTGGAATTTAACTAAGCTTGCAAAATTATAATAGAAGCCTGATAAATTCGTAAAAATAGATAAATATGTTTTCTTATAAAAAACTAAAACTTTAGAGAATCTTGAGTAAAAGAAATATTTTTTGAACAAAATAATTCTTTTGAAATTCTGGATTAAAATAAATGGAGCACAAAATTGTATAAATACATAAACAACCTTTAGTAGAAAAGTATGAAAAATATATAATATTTACAAAAAGTAGTCATAGCCATGATGAAAATTCATCAAAGATATATACAACAATATATACAATAATAAGTTATTTAAAATAGACCCCTCCCCCAAAAAAAAAAAAAAAAAAAGGATGACTAACAAATAATAATGTAGTAAAACACACAATATTACCAGTAAAGAAACTTGCTAAATGATTGATGAAAGTAGTCCAAAATGATCATTAAATTGTAAAACACTGAATGAGAATTGTAATACACTGAACAAGAATTGATATAAGAATTGAAATAGTATTATAAATAATAATAATAGTAGTAATACAACATAAAATGCGCAACAGCAGCTATAAAATGATGTATTTAAAAAAATTTGTGAAAATTAATAAACTGCTTAAGTAATAGCAAAAATTGTGCAAACACATTATGAAATAAAAATAAAAATAATAAAATATTAATAAAAAGCTTCATTTCCAAATAAAGCGCTATATGCAGCATTACCTTAGAAATGAAATAAATATTGAAATACATTAATATAATCAGTGCAAAAATGTTTTATGAAGTTTAAAGATGACTCAACATCAGTATCAAAACAATTCCTCGGATCATAAGCTGAGACTACCCATATCAAATCAAAGAATAATTAAAGAAAAATCGAAATAAATATTGGAAATTGGAATTAGACAAAAAAAGCAATATTTGCATTCTAACGTTGTCAAGGGCCTGGTAGAATACAAATATGCTAAAATATGGATGTTTTTCTGTAACAAAGAAAGCAAAAGCTAAGAATTTCTTTGTTATGTATATATATATACATATATTAATCTACTTTATTTTATTTTATTTTATTACATTGGTCGGAATCAAATCGTAATGTTGTGTAAATAACATGGGCAAAAAATACATGGTTGAAAACTAAAATATTTAATAGATGCTGAGATACAGTCATCTTTAAAATCGTAGTTCTCAAATAGTAGCAGATCCCCCCTGTCGTCCATAAATATCCAGACTGAAGTGCCC
>CAWVNO010000382.1:0-85069 GCA_963930645.1 Salticus scenicus
TCATAACAGAACAGCAGGACCTGCCAAGTTAAACCATTGGCCAGGAGAGCCCTTTTATGCAGACTTTTGCCAGATTTTCGATACCCAAAATTTTGCGATTTTCACAGAATTTTTTTTCAAAAGCCGATTCCAAAGCAACTAATAGAGCTTTGCGATCGCAATCACTTCCCAGAATCTGCCCACAAAGTCTACTTTCATGATAAAGCACGAGGGACCTGCCAAAGTTAAACCATTTGGCCAGGAGAGCCCTTTTATGAAGGCATGTGCTCGATTTCGTCGCCAAATTTTTTTGTCGAATTTTACGCCCTCTCATTTTTAAAAGTCTATTCCACAGCAACTAATAGAGCTTTGCGATCGCAATCACTTCCAGAATGTGTAAAAGATATTCTAGTTTCATAACAGAACAGCAGGACCTGCCAAAGTTAAACCCTTGGCCAGGAGAGCCCTTTTATGCAGACTTTTGCCAGATTTCGATACCCAAAATTTTTGCGATTTTCACAGAATTTTTTTCAAAAGCCGATTCCAAAGCAACTAATAGAGCTTTGCGATCGCAATCACTTCCAGAATCTGCCCCACGAAGTCTACTTTCATGATAAAGCACGAGGGACCTGCCAAAGTTAAACCATTTGGCCAGGAGAGCCCTTTATGAAGGCATGTGCTCGATTTCGTCGCCAAATTTTTTTGTCGAATTTTACGCCCTCTCATTTTTAAAAGTCGATTCCACAGCAACTAATAGAGCTTTGCGATCGCAATCACTTCCAGAATGTGTAAAAGATATTCTAGTTCATAACAGAACAGCAGGGACCTGCCAAAGTTAAACCATTTGGCCAGGAGAGCCCTTTTATGCAGACTTTTGCCAGATTTCGATACCCAAAATTTTTGCGATTTCACAGAATTTTTTTCAAAAGCCGATTCCAAAGCAACTAATAGAGCTTTGCGATCGCAATCACTTCCAGAATCTGCCCCACGAAGTCTACTTTCATGATAAAGCACGAGGGACCTGCCAAAGTTAAACCATTTGGCCAGGAGAGCCCTTTTATGAAGGCATGTGCTCGATTTCGTCGCCAAATTTTTTTGTCGAATTTTACGCCCTCTCATTTTTAAAAGTCGATTCCACAGCAACTAATAGAGCTTTGCGATCGCAATCACTTCCAGAATGTGTAAAAGATATTCTAGTTTCATAACAGAACAGCAGGGACCTGCCAAAGTTAAACCATTGGCCAGGAGAGCCCTTTTATGCAGACTTTTGCCAGATTTCGATACCCAAAATTTTTGCGATTTTCACAGAATTTTTTTCAAAAAGCCGATTCCAAAGCAACTAATAGAGCTTTGCGATCGCAATCACTTCCAGAATTCTGCCCCACGAAGTCTACTTTCATGATAAAGCACGAGGGACCTGCCAAAGTTAAACCATTTGGCCAGGAGAGCCCTTTATGAAGGCATGTGCTCGATTTCGTCGCCAAATTTTTTTTGTCGAATTTTACGCCCTCTCATTTTTAAAAGTCGATTCCACAGCAACTAATAGAGCTTTGCGATCGCAATCACTTCCAGAATGTGTAAAAGATATTCTAGTTTCATAACAGAACAGCAGGGACCTGCCAAAGTTAAACCATTTGGCCAGGAGAGCCCTTTTATGCAGACTTTTGCCAGATTTCGATACCCAAAATTTTTGCGATTTTCACAGAATTTTTTTCAAAAGCCGATTCCAAAGCAACTAATAGAGCTTTGCGATCGCAATCACTTCCAGAATCTGCCCCACGAAGTCTACTTTCATGATAAAGCACGAGGGACCTGCCAAAGTTAAACCATTTGGCCAGGAGAGCCCTTTTATGAAGGCATGTGCTCGATTTCGTCGCCAAATTTTTTTGTCGAATTTTACGCCCTCTCATTTTTAAAAGTCGATTCCACAGCAACTAATAGAGCTTTGCGATCGCAATCACTTCCAGAATGTGTAAAAGATATTCTAGTTTCATAACAGAACAGCAGGGACCTGCCAAAGTTAAACCATTTGGCCAGGAGAGCCCTTTTATGCAGACTTTTGCCAGATTTCGATACCCAAAATTTTTGCGATTTTCACAGAATTTTTTTCAAAAGCCGATTCCAAAGCAACTAATAGAGCTTTGCGATCGCAATCACTTCCAGAATCTGCCCCACGAAGTCTACTTTCATGATAAAGCACGAGGGACCTGCCAAAGTTAAACCATTTGGCCAGGAGAGCCCTTTATGAAGGCATGTGCTCGATTTCGTCGCCAAATTTTTTTGTCGAATTTTACGCCCTCTCATTTTTAAAAGTCGATTCCACAGCAACTAATAGAGCTTTGCGATCGCAATCACTTCCAGAATGTGTAAAAGATATTCTAGTTTCATAACAGAACAGCAGGGACCTGCCAAAGTTAAACCATTTGGCCAGGAGAGCCCTTTTATGCAGACTTTTGCCAGATTTCGATACCCAAAATTTTTGCGATTTTCACAGAATTTTTTTCAAAAGCCGATTCCAAAGCAACTAATAGAGCTTTGCGATCGCAATCACTTCCAGAATCTGCCCCACGAAGTCTACTTTCATGATAAAGCACGAGGGACCTGCCAAAGTTAAACCATTTGGCCAGGAGAGCCCTTTTATGAAGGCATGTGCTCGATTTCGTCGCCAAATTTTTTGTCGAATTTTACGCCCTCTCATTTTTAAAAGTCGATTCCACAGCAACTAATAGAGCTTTGCGATCGCAATCACTTCCAGAATGTGTAAAAGATATTCTAGTTTCATAACAGAACAGCAGGGACCTGCCAAAGTTAAACCATTTGGCCAGGAGAGCCCTTTTATGCAGACTTTTGCCAGATTTCGATACCCAAAATTTTTGCGATTTTCACAGAATTTTTTTCAAAAGCCGATTCCAAAGCAACTAATAGAGCTTTGCGATCGCAATCACTTCCAGAATCTGCCCACGAAGTCTACTTTCATGATAAAGCACGAGGGACCTGCCAAAGTTAAACCATTTGGCCAAGAGAGACCTTTTATGAAGGCATGTGCTCGATTTCGTCGCCAAATTTTTTTGTCGAATTTTACGCCCTCTCATTTTTTAAAAGTCGATTCCACAGCAACTAATAGAGCTTTGCGATCGCAATCACTTCCAGAATGTGTAAAAGATATTCTAGTTTCATAACAGAACAGCAGGGACCTGCCAAAGTTAAACCATTTGGCCAGGAGAGCCCTTTTATGCAGACTTTTGCCAGATTTCGATACCCAAAATTTTTGCGATTTTCACAGAATTTTTTTTCAAAAGCCGATTCCAAAGCAACTAATAGACTTTGCGATCGCAATCACTTCCAGAATCTGCCCCACGAAGTCTACTTTCATGATAAAGCACGAGGGACCTGCCAAAGTTAAACCATTTGGCCAGAGAGCCCTTTTATGAAGGCATGTGCTCGATTTCGTCGCCAAATTTTTTTGTCGAATTTTACGCCCTCTCATTTTTAAAAGTCGATTCCACAGCAACTAATAGAGCTTTGCGATCGCAATCACTTCCAGAATGTGTAAAAGATATTCTAGTTTCATAACAGAACAGCAGGGACCTGCCAAAGTTAAACCATTTGGCCAGGAGAGCCCTTTTATGCAGACTTTTGCCAGATTTCGATACCCAAAATTTTTGCGATTTTCACAGAATTTTTTTCAAAAGCCGATTCCAAAGCAACTAATAGAGCTTTGCGATCGCAATCACTTCCAGAATCTGCCCCACGAAGTCTACTTTCATGATAAAGCACGAGGGACCTGCCAAAGTTAAACCATTTTGGCCAGGAGAGCCCTTTATGAAGGCATGTGCTCGATTTCGTCGCCAAATTTTTTTGTCGAATTTTACGCCCTCTCATTTTTAAAAGTCGATTCCACAGCAACTAATAGAGCTTTGCGATCGCAATCACTTCCAGAATGTGTAAAAGATATTCTAGTTTCATAACAGAACAGCAGGGACCTGCCAAAGTTAAACCATTTGGCCAGGAGAGCCCTTTTATGCAGACTTTTGCCAGATTTCGATACCCAAAATTTTTGCGATTTTCACAGAATTTTTTCAAAAGCCGATTCCAAAGCAACTAATAGAGCTTTGCGATCGCAATCACTTCCAGAATCTGCCCCACGAAGTCTACTTTCATGATAAAGCACGAGGGACCTGCCAAAGTTAAACCATTTGGCCAGGAGAGCCCTTTTATGAAGGCATGTGCTCGATTTCGTCGCCAAATTTTTTTGTCGAATTTTACGCCCTCTCATTTTTAAAAGTCGATTCCACAGCAACTAATAGAGCTTTGCGATCGCAATCACTTCCAGAATGTGTAAAAGATATTCTAGTTTCATAACAGAACAGCAGGGACCTGCCAAAGTTAAACCATTTGGCCAGGAGAGCCCTTTTATGCAGACTTTTGCCAGATTTCGATACCCAAAATTTTTGCGATTTTCACAGAATTTTTTTCAAAAGCCGATTCCAAAGCAACTAATAGAGCTTTGCGATCGCAATCACTTCCAGAATCTGCCCCACGAAGTCTACTTTCATGATAAAGCACGAGGGACCTGCCAAAGTTAAACCATTTGGCCAGGAGAGCCCTTTTATGAAGGCATGTGCTCGATTTCGTCGCCAAATTTTTTTGTCGAATTTTACGCCCTCTCATTTTTAAAAGTCGATTCCACAGCAACTAATAGAGCTTTGCGATCGCAATCACTTCCAGAATGTGTAAAAGATATTCTAGTTTCATAACAGAACAGCAGGGACCTGCCAAAGTTAAACCATTTGGCCAGGAGAGCCCTTTTATGCAGACTTTTGCCAGATTTCGATACCCAAAATTTTTGCGATTTTCACAGAATTTTTTTCAAAAGCCGATTCCAAAGCAACTAATAGAGCTTTGCGATCGCAATCACTTCCAGAATCTGCCCCACGAAGTCTACTTTCATGATAAAGCACGAGGGACCTGCCAAAGTTAAACCATTTGGCCAGGAGAGCCCTTTTATGAAGGCATGTGCTCGATTTCGTCGCCAAATTTTTTTGTCGAATTTTACGCCCTCTCATTTTTAAAAGTCGATTCCACAGCAACTAATAGAGCTTTGCGATCGCAATCACTTCCAGAATGTGTAAAAGATATTCTAGTTTCATAACAGAACAGCAGGGACCTGCCAAAGTTAAACCATTTGGCCAGGAGAGCCCTTTTATGCAGACTTTTGCCAGATTTCGATACCCAAAATTTTTGCGATTTTCACAGAATTTTTTTCAAAAGCCGATTCCAAAGCAACTAATAGAGCTTTGCGATCGCAATCACTTCCAGAATCTGCCCCACGAAGTCTACTTTCATGATAAAGCACGAGGGACCTGCCAAAGTTAAACCATTTGGCCAGGAGAGCCCTTTATGAAGGCATGTGCTCGATTTCGTCGCCAAATTTTTTTGTCGAATTTTACGCCCTCTCATTTTTAAAAAGTCGATTCCACAGCAACTAATAGAGCTTTGCGATCGCAATCACTTCCAGAATGTGTAAAAGATATTCTAGTTTCATAACAGAACAGCAGGGACCTGCCAAAGTTAAACCATTTGGCCAGGAGAGCCCTTTTATGCAGACTTTTGCCAGATTTCGATACCCAAAATTTTTGCGATTTTCACAGAATTTTTTCAAAAGCCGATTCCAAAGCAACTAATAGAGCTTTGCGATCGCAATCACTTCCAGAATCTGCCCCACGAAGTCTACTTTCATGATAAAGCACGAGGGACCTGCCAAAGTTAAACCATTTGGCCAGGAGAGCCCTTTTATGAAGGCATGTGCTCGATTTCGTCGCCAAATTTTTTTGTCGAATTTTACGCCCTCTCATTTTTAAAAGTCGATTCCACAGCAACTAATAGAGCTTTGCGATCGCAATCACTTCCAGAATGTGTAAAAGATATTCTAGTTTCATAACAGAACAGCAGGGACCTGCCAAAGTTAAACCATTTGGCCAGGAGAGCCCTTTTATGCAGACTTTTGCCAGATTTCGATACCCAAATTTTTGCGATTTTCACAGAATTTTTTTCAAAAGCCGATTCCAAAGCAACTAATAGAGCTTTGCGATCGCAATCACTTCCAGAATCTGCCCCACGAAGTCTACTTTCATGATAAAGCACGAGGGACCTGCCAAAGTTAAACCATTTGGCCAGAGAGCCCTTTTATGAAGGCATGTGCTCGATTTCGTCGCCAAATTTTTTTGTCGAATTTTACGCCCTCTCATTTTTAAAAGTCGATTCCACAGCAACTAATAGAGCTTTGCGATCGCAATCACTTCCAGAATGTGTAAAAGATATTCTAGTTTCATAACAGAACAGCAGGGACCTGCCAAAGTTAAACCATTTGGCCAGGAGAGCCCTTTTATGCAGACTTTTGCCAGATTTCGATACCCAAAATTTTTGCGATTTTCACAGAATTTTTTTCAAAAGCCGATTCCAAAGCAACTAATAGAGCTTTGCGATCGCAATCACTTCCAGAATCTGCCCCACGAAGTCTACTTTCATGATAAAGCACGAGGGACCTGCCAAAGTTAAACCATTTGGCCAGGAGAGCCCTTTTATGAAGGCATGTGCTCGATTTCGTCGCCAAATTTTTTTGTCGAATTTTACGCCCTCTCATTTTTAAAAGTCGATTCCACAGCAACTAATAGAGCTTTGCGATCGCAATCACTTCCAGAATGTGTAAAAGATATTCTAGTTCATAACAGAACAGCAGGGACCTGCCAAAGTTAAACCATTTGGCCAGGAGAGCCCTTTTATGCAGACTTTTGCCAGATTTCGATACCCAAAATTTTTGCGATTTTCACAGAATTTTTTTCAAAAGCCGATTCCAAAGCAACTAATAGAGCTTTGCGATCGCAATCACTTCCAGAATCTGCCCCACGAAGTCTACTTTCATGATAAAGCACGAGGGACCTGCCAAAGTTAAACCATTTGGCCAGGAGAGCCCTTTTATGAAGGCATGTGCTCGATTTCGTCGCCAAATTTTTTTGTCGAATTTTACGCCCTCTCATTTTTAAAAGTCGATTCCACAGCAAACTAATAGAGCTTTGCGATCGCAATCACTTCCAGAATGTGTAAAAGATATTCTAGTTTCATAACAGAACAGCAGGGACCTGCCAAAGTTAAACCATTTGGCCAGGAGAGCCCTTTTATGCAGACTTTTGCCAGATTTCGATACCCAAAATTTTTGCGATTTTCACAGAATTTTTTTCAAAAGCCGATTCCAAAGCAACTAATAGAGCTTTGCGATCGCAATCACTTCCAGAATCTGCCCCACGAAGTCTACTTTCATGATAAAGCACGAGGGACCTGCCAAAGTTAAACCATTTGGCCAGGAGAGCCCCTTTTATGAAGGCATGTGCTCGATTTCGTCGCCAAATTTTTTTGTCGAATTTTACGCCCTCTCATTTTTAAAAGTCGATTCCACAGCAACTAATAGAGCTTTGCGATCGCAATCACTTCCAGAATGTGTAAAAGATATTCTAGTTTCATAACAGAACAGCAGGGACCTGCCAAAGTTAAACCATTTGGCCAGGAGAGCCTTTTATGCAGACTTTTGCCAGATTTCGATACCCAAAATTTTTGCGATTTTCACAGAATTTTTTTCAAAAGCCGATTCCAAAGCAACTAATAGAGCTTTGCGATCGCAATCACTTCCAGAATCTGCCCCACGAAGTCTACTTTCATGATAAAGCACGAGGGACCTGCCAAAGTTAAACCATTTGGCCAGGAGAGCCCTTTTATGAAGGCATGTGCTCGATTTCGTCGCCAAATTTTTTTGTCGAATTTTACGCCCTCTCATTTTTAAAAGTCGATTCCACAGCAACTAATAGAGCTTTGCGATCGCAATCACTTCCAGAATGTGTAAAAGATATTCTAGTTTCATAACAGAACAGCAGGGACCTGCCAAAGTTAAACCATTTGGCCAGGAGAGCCCTTTTATGCAGACTTTTGCCAGATTTCGATACCCAAAATTTTTGCGATTTTCACAGAATTTTTTTCAAAAGCCGATTCCAAAGCAACTAATAGAGCTTTGCGATCGCAATCACTTCCAGAATCTGCCCCACGAAGTCTACTTTCATGATAAAGCACGAGGGACCTGCCAAAGTTAAAACCATTTGGCCAGGAGAGCCCTTTTATGAAGGCATGTGCTCGATTTCGTCGCCAAATTTTTTTTGTCGAATTTTACGCCCTCTCATTTTTAAAAGTCGATTCCACAGCAACTAATAGAGCTTTGCGATCGCAATCACTTCCAGAATGTGTAAAAGATATTCTAGTTTCATAACAGAACAGCAGGGACCTGCCAAAGTTAAACCATTTGGCCAGGAGAGCCCTTTTATGCAGACTTTTGCCAGATTTCGATACCCAAAATTTTTGCGATTTTCACAGAATTTTTTTCAAAAGCCGATTCCAAAGCAACTAATAGAGCTTTGCGATCGCAATCACTTCCAGAATCTGCCCCACGAAGTCTACTTTCATGATAAAGCACGAGGGACCTGCCAAAGTTAAACCATTTGGCCAGGAGAGCCCTTTTATGAAGGCATGTGCTCGATTTCGTCGCCAAATTTTTTGTCGAATTTTACGCCCTCTCATTTTTAAAAGTCGATTCCACAGCAACTAATAGAGCTTTGCGATCGCAATCACTTCCAGAATGTGTAAAAGATATTCTAGTTTCATAACAGAACAGCAGGGACCTGCCAAAGTTAAACCATTTGGCCAGGAGAGCCCTTTTATGCAGACTTTTGCCAGATTTCGATACCCAAAATTTTTGCGATTTTCACAGAATTTTTTTCAAAAGCCGATTCCAAAGCAACTAATAGAGCTTTGCGATCGCAATCACTTCCAGAATCTGCCCCACGAAGTCTACTTTCATGATAAAGCACGAGGGACCTGCCAAAGTTAAACCATTTGGCCAGGAGAGCCCTTTTATGAAGGCATGTGCTCGATTTCGTCGCCAAATTTTTTTGTCGAATTTACGCCCTCTCATTTTTAAAAGTCGATTCCACAGCAACTAATAGAGCTTTGCGATCGCAATCACTTCCAGAATGTGTAAAAGATATTCTAGTTTCATAACAGAACAGCAGGGACCTGCCAAAGTTAAACCATTTGGCCAGGAGAGCCCTTTTATGCAGACTTTTGCCAGATTTCGATACCCAAAATTTTTGCGATTTTCACAGAATTTTTTTCAAAAGCCGATTCCAAAGCAACTAATAGAGCTTTGCGATCGCAATCACTTCCAGAATCTGCCCCACGAAGTCTACTTTCATGATAAAGCACGAGGGACCTGCCAAAGTTAAACCATTTGGCCAGGAGAGCCCTTTTATGAAGGCATGTGCTCGATTTCGTCGCCAAATTTTTTTGTCGAATTTTACGCCCTCTCATTTTTAAAAGTCGATTCCACAGCAACTAATAGAGCTTTGCGATCGCAATCACTTCCAGAATGTGTAAAAGATATTCTAGTTTCATAACAGAACAGCAGGGACCTGCCAAAGTTAAACCATTTGGCCAGGAGAGCCCTTTTATGCAGACTTTTGCCAGATTTCGATACCCAAAATTTTTGCGATTTTCACAGAATTTTTTTCAAAAGCCGATTCCAAAGCAACTAATAGAGCTTTGCGATCGCAATCACTTCCAGAATCTGCCCCACGAAGTCTACTTTCATGATAAAGCACGAGGGACCTGCCAAAGTTAAACCATTTGGCCAGGAGAGCCCTTTTATGAAGGCATGTGCTCGATTTCGTCGCCAAATTTTTTTGTCGAATTTTACGCCCTCTCATTTTTAAAAGTCGATTCCACAGCAACTAATAGAGCTTTGCGATCGCAATCACTTCCAGAATGTGTAAAAGATATTCTAGTTTCATAACAGAACAGCAGGGACCTGCCAAAGTTAAACCATTTGGCCAGGAGAGCCCTTTTATGCAGACTTTTGCCAGATTTCGATACCCAAAATTTTTGCGATTTTCACAGAATTTTTTTCAAAAGCCGATTCCAAAGCAACTAATAGAGCTTTGCGATCGCAATCACTTCCAGAATCTGCCCCACGAAGTCTACTTTCATGATAAAGCACGAGGGACCTGCCAAAGTTAAACCATTTGGCCAGGAGAGCCCTTTTATGAAGGCATGTGCTCGATTTCGTCGCCAAATTTTTTTGTCGAATTTTACGCCCTCTCATTTTTAAAAGTCGATTCCACAGCAACTAATAGAGCTTTGCGATCGCAATCACTTCCAGAATGTGTAAAAGATATTCTAGTTTCATAACAGAACAGCAGGGACCTGCCAAAGTTAAACCATTTGGCCAGGAGAGCCCTTTTATGCAGACTTTTGCCAGATTTCGATACCCAAAATTTTTGCGATTTTCACAGAATTTTTTTCAAAAGCCGATTCCAAAGCAACTAATAGAGCTTTGCGATCGCAATCACTTCCAGAATCTGCCCCACGAAGTCTACTTTCATGATAAAGCACGAGGGACCTGCCAAAGTTAAACCATTTGGCCAGGAGAGCCCTTTTATGAAGGCATGTGCTCGATTTCGTCGCCAAATTTTTTTGTCGAATTTTACGCCCTCTCATTTTTAAAAGTCGATTCCACAGCAACTAATAGAGCTTTGCGATCGCAATCACTTCCAGAATGTGTAAAAGATATTCTAGTTTCATAACAGAACAGCAGGGACCTGCCAAAGTTAAACCATTTGGCCAGGAGAGCCCTTTTATGCAGACTTTTGCCAGATTTCGATACCCAAAATTTTTGCGATTTTCACAGAATTTTTTTCAAAAGCCGATTCCAAAGCAACTAATAGAGCTTTGCGATCGCAATCACTTCCAGAATCTGCCCCACGAAGTCTACTTTCATGATAAAGCACGAGGGACCTGCCAAAGTTAAACCATTTGGCCAGGAGAGCCCTTTTATGAAGGCATGTGCTCGATTTCGTCGCCAAATTTTTTTGTCGAATTTTACGCCCTCTCATTTTTAAAAGTCGATTCCACAGCAACTAATAGAGCTTTGCGATCGCAATCACTTCCAGAATGTGTAAAAGATATTCTAGTTTCATAACAGAACAGCAGGGACCTGCCAAAGTTAAACCATTTGGCCAGGAGAGCCCTTTTATGCAGACTTTTGCCAGATTTCGATACCCAAAATTTTTGCGATTTTCACAGAATTTTTTTCAAAAGCCGATTCCAAAGCAACTAATAGAGCTTTGCGATCGCAATCACTTCCAGAATCTGCCCCACGAAGTCTACTTTCATGATAAAGCACGAGGGACCTGCCAAAGTTAAACCATTTGGCCAGGAGAGCCCTTTTATGAAGGCATGTGCTCGATTTCGTCGCCAAATTTTTTTGTCGAATTTTACGCCCTCTCATTTTTAAAAGTCGATTCCACAGCAACTAATAGAGCTTTGCGATCGCAATCACTTCCAGAATGTGTAAAAGATATTCTAGTTTCATAACAGAACAGCAGGGACCTGCCAAAGTTAAACCATTTGGCCAGGAGAGCCCTTTTATGCAGACTTTTGCCAGATTTGGATACCCAAAATTTTTGCGATTTTCACAGAATTTTTTTCAAAAGCCGATTCCAAAGCAACTAATAGAGCTTTGCGATCGCAATCACTTCCAGAATCTGCCCCACGAAGTCTACTTTCATGATAAAGCACGAGGGACCTGCCAAAGTTAAACCATTTGGCCAGGAGAGCCCTTTTATGAAGGCATGTGCTCGATTTCGTCGCGAAATTTTTTTGTCGAATTTTACGCCCTCTCATTTTTAAAAGTCGATTCCACAGCAACTAATAGAGCTTTGCGATCGCAATCACTTCCAGAATGTGTAAAAGATATTCTAGTTTCATAACAGAACAGCAGGGACCTGCCAAAGTTAAACCATTTGGCCAGGAGAGCCCTTTTATGCAGACTTTTGCCAGATTTCGATACCCAAAATTTTTGCGATTTTCACAGAATTTTTTTCAAAAGCCGATTCCAAAGCAACTAACAGAGCTTTGCGATCGCAATCACTTCCAGAATCTGCCCCACGAAGTCTACTTTCATGATAAAGCACGAGGGACCTGCCAAAGTTAAACCATTTGGCCAGGAGAGCCCTTTTATGAAGGCATGTGCTCGATTTCGTCGCCAAATTTTTTTGTCGAATTTTACGCCCTCTCATTTTTAAAAGTCGATTCCACAGCAACTAATAGAGCTTTGCGATCGCAATCACTTCCAGAATGTGTAAAAGATATTCTAGTTTCATAACAGAACAGCAGGGACCTGCCAAAGTTAAACCATTTGGCCAGGAGAGCCCTTTTATGCAGACTTTTGCCAGATTTCGATACCCAAAATTTTTGCGATTTTCACAGAATTTTTTTCAAAAGCCGATTCCAAAGCAACTAATAGAGCTTTGCGATCGCAATCACTTCCAGAATCTGCCCCACGAAGTCTACTTTCATGATAAAGCACGAGGGACCTGCCAAAGTTAAACCATTTGGCCAAAGAGACCTTTTATGAAGGCATGTGCTCGATTTCGTCGCCAAATTTTTTTGTCGAATTTTACGCCCTCTCATTTTTAAAAGTCGATTCCACAGCAACTAATAGAGCTTTGCGATCGCAATCACTTCCAGAATGTGTAAAAGATATTCTAGTTTCATAACAAAACAGCAGGGACCTGCCAAAGTTAAACCATTTGGCCAGGAGAGCCCTTTTATGCAGACTTTTGCCAGATTTCGATACCCAAAATTTTTGCGATTTTCACAGAATTTTTTTCAAAAGCCGATTCCAAAGCAACTAATAGAGCTTTGCGATCGCAATCACTTCCAGAATCTGCCCCACGAAGTCTACTTTCATGATAAAGCACGAGGGACCTGCCAAAGTTAAACCATTTGGCCAGGAGAGCCCTTTTATGAAGGCATGTGCTCGATTTCGTCGCCAAATTTTTTTGTCGAATTTTACGCCCTCTCATTTTTAAAAGTCGATTCCACAGCAACTAATAGAGCTTTGCGATCGCAATCACTTCCAGAATGTGTAAAAGATATTCTAGTTTCATAACAGAACAGCAGGGACCTGCCAAAGTTAAACCATTTGGCCAGGAGAGCCCTTTTATGCAGACTTTTGCCAGATTTCGATACCCAAAATTTTTGCGATTTTCACAGAATTTTTTTTAAAAGCCGATTCCAAAGCAACTAATAGAGCTTTGCGATCGCAATCACTTCCAGAATCTGCCCCACGAAGTCTACTTTCATGATAAAGCACGACGGACCTGCCAAAGTTAAACCATTTGGCCAGGAGAGCCCTTTTATGAAGGCATGTGCTCGATTTCGTCGCCAAATTTTTTTGTCGAATTTTACGCCCTCTCATTTTTAAAAGTCGATTCCACAGCAACTAATAGAGCTTTGCGATCGCAATCACTTCCAGAATGTGTAAAAGATATTCTAGTTTCATAACAGAACAGCAGGGACCTGCCAAAGTTAAACCATTTGGCCAGGAGAGCCCTTTTATGCAGACTTTTGCCAGATTTCGATACCCAAAATTTTTGCGATTTTCACAGAATTTTTTTCAAAAGCCGATTCCAAAGCAACTAATAGAGCTTTGCGATCGCAATCACTTCCAGAATCTGCCCCACGAAGTCTACTTTCATGATAAAGCACGAGGGACCTGCCAAAGTTAAACCATTTGGCCAGGAGAGCCCTTTTATGAAGGCATGTGCTCGATTTCGTCGCCAAATTTTTTTGTCGAATTTTACGCCCTCTCATTTTTAAAAGTCGATTCCACAGCAACTAATAGAGCTTTGCGATCGCAATCACTTCCAGAATGTGTAAAAGATATTCTAGTTTCATAACAGAACAGCAGGGACCTGCCAAAGTTAAACCATTTGGCCAGGAGAGCCCTTTTATGCAGACTTTTGCCAGATTTCGATACCCAAAATTTTTGCGATTTTCACAGAATTTTTTTCAAAAGCCGATTCCAAAGCAACTAATAGAGCTTTGCGATCGCAATCACTTCCAGAATCTGCCCCACGAAGTCTACTTTCATGATAAAGCACGAGGGACCTGCCAAAGTTAAACCATTTGGCCAGGAGAGCCCTTTTATGAAGGCATGTGCTCGATTTCGTCGCCAAATTTTTTTGTCGAATTTTACGCCCTCTCATTTTTAAAAGTCGATTCCACAGCAACTAATAGAGCTTTGCGATCGCAATCACTTCCAGAATGTGTAAAAGATATTCTAGTTTCATAACAGAACAGCAGGGACCTGCCAAAGTTAAACCATTTGGCCAGGAGAGCCCTTTTATGCAGACTTTTGCCAGATTTCGATACCCAAAATTTTTGCGATTTTCACAGAATTTTTTTCAAAAGCCGATTCCAAAGCAACTAATAGAGCTTTGCGATCGCAATCACTTCCAGAATCTGCCCCACGAAGTCTACTTTCATGATAAAGCACGAGGGACCTGCCAAAGTTAAACCATTTGGCCAGGAGAGCCCTTTTATGAAGGCATGTGCTCGATTTCGTCGCCAAATTTTTTTGTCGAATTTTACGCCCTCTCATTTTTAAAAGTCGATTCCACAGCAACTAATAGAGCTTTGCGATCGCAATCACTTCCAGAATGTGTAAAAGATATTCTAGTTTCATAACAGAACAGCAGGGACCTGCCAAAGTTAAACCATTTGGCCAGGAGAGCCCTTTTATGCAGACTTTTGCCAGATTTCGATACCCAAAATTTTTGCGATTTTCACAGAATTTTTTTCAAAAGCCGATTCCAAAGCAACTAATAGAGCTTTGCGATCGCAATCACTTCCAGAATCTGCCCCACGAAGTCTACTTTCATGATAAAGCACGAGGGACCTGCCAAAGTTAAACCATTTGGCCAGGAGAGCCCTTTTATGAAGGCATGTGCTCGATTTCGTCGCCAAATTTTTTTGTCGAATTTTACGCCCTCTCATTTTTAAAAGTCGATTCCACAGCAACTAATAGAGCTTTGCGATCGCAATCACTTCCAGAATGTGTAAAAGATATTCTAGTTTCATAACAGAACAGCAGGGACCTGCCAAAGTTAAACCATTTGGCCAGGAGAGCCCTTTTATGCAGACTTTTGCCAGATTTCGATACCCAAAATTTTTGCGATTTTCACAGAATTTTTTTCAAAAGCCGATTCCAAAGCAACTAATAGAGCTTTGCGATCGCAATCACTTCCAGAATCTGCCCCACGAAGTCTACTTTCATGATAAAGCACGAGGGACCTGCCAAAGTTAAACCATTTGGCCAGGAGAGCCCTTTTATGAAGGCATGTGCTCGATTTCGTCGCCAAATTTTTTTGTCGAATTTTACGCCCTCTCATTTTTAAAAGTCGATTCCACAGCAACTAATAGAGCTTTGCGATCGCAATCACTTCCAGAATGTGTAAAAGATATTCTAGTTTCATAACAGAACAGCAGGGACCTGCCAAAGTTAAACCATTTGGCCAGGAGAGCCCTTTTATGCAGACTTTTGCCAGATTTCGATACCCAAAATTTTTGCGATTTTCACAGAATTTTTTTCAAAAGCCGATTCCAAAGCAACTAATAGAGCTTTGCGATCGCAATCACTTCCAGAATCTGCCCCACGAAGTCTACTTTCATGATAAAGCACGAGGGACCTGCCAAAGTTAAACCATTTGGCCAGGAGAGCCCTTTTATGAAGGCATGTGCTCGATTTCGTCGCCAAATTTTTTTGTCGAATTTTACGCCCTCTCATTTTTAAAAGTCGATTCCACAGCAACTAATAGAGCTTTGCGATCGCAATCACTTCCAGAATGTGTAAAAGATATTCTAGTTTCATAACAGAACAGCAGGGACCTGCCAAAGTTAAACCATTTAGCCAGGAGAGCCCTTTTATGCAGACTTTTGCCAGATTTCGATACCCAAAATTTTTGCGATTTTATCAGAATTTTTTTCAAAAGCCGATTCCAAAGCAACTAACAGAGCTTTGCGATCGCAATCACTTCCAGAATCTGCCCCACGAAGTCTACTTTCATGATAAAGCACGAGGGACCTGCCAAAGTTAAACCATTTGGCCAGGAGAGCCCTTTTATGAAGGCATGTGCTCGATTTCGTCGCCAAATTTTTTGTCGAATTTTACGCCCTCTCATTTTTAAAAGTCGATTCCACAGCAACTAATAGAGCTTTGCGATCGCAATCACTTCCAGAATGTGTAAAAGATATTCTAGTTTCATAACAGAACAGCAGGGACCTGCCAAAGTTAAACCATTTGGCCAGGAGAGCCCTTTTATGCAGACTTTTGCCAGATTTCGATACCCAAAATTTTTGCGATTTTCACAGAATTTTTTTCAAAAGCCGATTCCAAAGCAACTAATAGAGCTTTGCGATCGCAATCACTTCCAGAATCTGCCCCACGAAGTCTACTTTCATGATAAAGCACGAGGGACCTGCCAAAGTTAAACCATTTGGCCAAAGAGACCTTTTATGAAGGCATGTGCTCGATTTCGTCGCCAAATTTTTTTGTCGAATTTTACGCCCTCTCATTTTTAAAAGTCGATTCCACAGCAACTAATAGAGCTTTGCGATCGCAATCACTTCCAGAATGTGTAAAAGATATTCTAGTTTCATAACAGAACAGCAGGGACCTGCCAAAGTTAAACCATTTGGCCAGGAGAGCCCTTTTATGCAGACTTTTGCCAGATTTCGATACCCAAAATTTTTGCGATTTTCACAGAATTTTTTTCAAAAGCCGATTCCAAAGCAACTAATAGAGCTTTGCGATCGCAATCACTTCCAGAATCTGCCCCACGAAGTCTACTTTCATGATAAAGCACGAGGGACCTGCCAAAGTTAAACCATTTGGCCAGGAGAGCCCTTTTATGAAGGCATGTGCTCGATTTCGTCGCCAAATTTTTTTGTCGAATTTTACGCCCTCTCATTTTTAAAAGTCGATTCCACAGCAACTAATAGAGCTTTGCGATCGCAATCACTTCCAGAATGTGTAAAAGATATTCTAGTTTCATAACAGAACAGCAGGGACCTGCCAAAGTTAAACCATTTGGCCAGGAGAGCCCTTTTATGCAGACTTTTGCCAGATTTCGATACCCAAAATTTTTGCGATTTTCACAGAATTTTTTTAAAAAGCCGATTCCAAAGCAACTAATAGAGCTTTGCGATCGCAATCACTTCCAGAATCTGCCCCACGAAGTCTACTTTCATGATAAAGCACGAGGGACCTGCCAAAGTTAAACCATTTGGCCAGGAGAGCCCTTTTATGAAGGCATGTGCTCGATTTCGTCGCCAAATTTTTTTGTCGAATTTTACGCCCTCTCATTTTTAAAAGTCGATTCCACAGCAACTAATAGAGCTTTGCGATCGCAATCACTTCCAGAATGTGTAAAAGATATTCTAGTTTCATAACAGAACAGCAGGGACCTGCCAAAGTTAAACCATTTGGCCAGGAGAGCCCTTTTATGCAGACTTTTGCCAGATTTCGATACCCAAAATTTTTGCGATTTTCACAGAATTTTTTTCAAAAGCCGATTCCAAAGCAACTAATAGAGCTTTGCGATCGCAATCACTTCCAGAATCTGCCCCACGAAGTCTACTTTCATGATAAAGCACGAGGGACCTGCCAAAGTTAAACCATTTGGCCAGGAGAGCCCTTTTATGAAGGCATGTGCTCGATTTCGTCGCCAAATTTTTTTGTCGAATTTTACGCCCTCTCATTTTTAAAAGTCGATTCCACAGCAACTAATAGAGCTTTGCGATCGCAATCACTTCCAGAATGTGTAAAAGATATTCTAGTTTCATAACAGAACAGCAGGGACCTGCCAAAGTTAAACCATTTGGCCAGGAGAGCCCTTTTATGCAGACTTTTGCCAGATTTCGATACCCAAAATTTTTGCGATTTTCACAGAATTTTTTTCAAAAGCCGATTCCAAAGCAACTAATAGAGCTTTGCGATCGCAATCACTTCCAGAATCTGCCCCACGAAGTCTACTTTCATGATAAAGCACGAGGGACCTGCCAAAGTTAAACCATTTGGCCAGGAGAGCCCTTTTATGAAGGCATGTGCTCGATTTCGTCGCCAAATTTTTTTGTCGAATTTTACGCCCTCTCATTTTTAAAAGTCGATTCCACAGCAACTAATAGAGCTTTGCGATCGCAATCACTTCCAGAATGTGTAAAAGATATTCTAGTTTCATAACAGAACAGCAGGGACCTGCCAAAGTTAAACCATTTGGCCAGGAGAGCCCTTTTATGCAGACTTTTGCCAGATTTCGATACCCAAAATTTTTGCGATTTTCACAGAATTTTTTTCAAAAGCCGATTCCAAAGCAACTAATAGAGCTTTGCGATCGCAATCACTTCCAGAATCTGCCCCACGAAGTCTACTTTCATGATAAAGCACGAGGGACCTGCCAAAGTTAAACCATTTGGCCAGGAGAGCCCTTTTATGAAGGCATGTGCTCGATTTCGTCGCCAAATTTTTTTGTCGAATTTAACGCCCTCTCATTTTTAAAAGTCGATTCCACAGCAACTAATAGAGCTTTGCGATCGCAATCACTTCCAGAATGTGTAAAAGATATTCTAGTTTCATAACAGAACAGCAGGGACCTGCCAAAGTTAAACCATTTGGCCAGGAGAGCCCTTTTATGCAGACTTTTGCCAGATTTCGATACCCAAAATTTTTGCGATTTTCACAGAATTTTTTTCAAAAGCCGATTCCAAAGCAACTAATAGAGCTTTGCGATCGCAATCACTTCCAGAATCTGCCCCACGAAGTCTACTTTCATGATAAAGCACGAGGGACCTGCCAAAGTTAAACCATTTGGCCAGGAGAGCCCTTTTATGAAGGCATGTGCTCGATTTCGTCGCCAAATTTTTTTGTCGAATTTTACGCCCTCTCATTTTTAAAAGTCGATTCCACAGCAACTAATAGAGCTTTGCGATCGCAATCACTTCCAGAATGTGTAAAAGATATTCTAGTTTCATAACAGAACAGCAGGGACCTGCCAAAGTTAAACCATTTGGCCAGGAGAGCCCTTTTATGCAGACTTTTGCCAGATTTCGATACCCAAAATTTTTGCGATTTTCACAGAATTTTTTTCAAAAGCCGATTCCAAAGCAACTAATAGAGCTTTGCGATCGCAATCACTTCCAGAATCTGCCCCACGAAGTCTACTTTCATGATAAAGCACGAGGGACCTGCCAAAGTTAAACCATTTGGCCAGGAGAGCCCTTTTATGAAGGCATGTGCTCGATTTCGTCGCCAAATTTTTTTGTCGAATTTTACGCCCTCTCATTTTTAAAAGTCGATTCCACAGCAACTAATAGAGCTTTGCGATCGCAATCACTTCCAGAATGTGTAAAAGATATTCTAGTTTCATAACAGAACAGCAGGGACCTGCCAAAGTTAAACCATTTGGCCAGGAGAGCCCTTTTATGCAGACTTTTGCCAGATTTCGATACCCAAAATTTTTGCGATTTTCACAGAATTTTTTTCAAAAGCCGATTCCAAAGCAACTAATAGAGCTTTGCGATC
Organism: Salticus scenicus; assembly: GCA_963930645.1. NCBI lineage: Eukaryota > Metazoa > Arthropoda > Arachnida > Araneae > Salticidae > Salticus > Salticus scenicus. Next base: position 19,499 of record CAWVNO010000382.1, read on the forward strand.
GCAATCACTTCCAGAATCTGCCCCACGAAGTCTACTTTCATGATAAAGCACGAGGGACCTGCCAAAGTTAAACCATTTGGCCAGGAGAGCCCTTTTATGAAGGCATGTGCTCGATTTCGTCGCCAAATTTTTTTGTCAAATTTAACGCCCTCTCATTTTTAAAAGTCGATTCCACAGCAACTAATAGAGCTTTGCGATCGCAATCACTTCCAGAATGTGTAAAAGATATTCTAGTTTCATAACAGAACAGCAGGGACCTGCCAAAGTTAAACCATTTGGCCAGGAGAGCCCTTTTATGCAGACTTTTGCCAGATTTCGATACCCAAAATTTTTGCGATTTTCACAGAATTTTTTTCAAAAGCCGATTCCAAAGCAACTAATAGAGCTTTGCGATCGCAATCACTTCCAGAATCTGCCCCACGAAGTCTACTTTCATGATAAAGCACGAGGGACCTGCCAAAGTTAAACCATTTGGCCAGGAGAGCCCTTTTATGAAGGCATGTGCTCGATTTCGTCGCCAAATTTTTTTGTCGAATTTTACGCCCTCTCATTTTTAAAAGTCGATTCCACAGCAACTAATAGAGCTTTGCGATCGCAATCACTTCCAGAATGTGTAAAAGATATTCTAGTTTCATAACAGAACAGCAGGGACCTGCCAAAGTTAAACCATTTGGCCAGGAGAGCCCTTTTATGCAGACTTTTGCCAGATTTCGATACCCAAAATTTTTGCGATTTTCACAGAATTTTTTTCAAAAGCCGATTCCAAAGCAACTAATAGAGCTTTGCGATCGCAATCACTTCCAGAATCTGCCCCACGAAGTCTACTTTCATGATAAAGCACGAGGGACCTGCCAAAGTTAAACCATTTGGCCAGGAGAGCCCTTTTATGAAGGCATGTGCTCGATTTCGTCGCCAAATTTTTTTGTCGAATTTTACGCCCTCTCATTTTTAAAAGTCGATTCCACAGCAACTAATAGAGCTTTGCGATCGCAATCACTTCCAGAATGTGTAAAAGATATTCTAGTTTCATAACAGAACAGCAGGGACCTGCCAAAGTTAAACCATTTGGCCAGGAGAGCCCTTTTATGCAGACTTTTGCCAGATTTCGATACCCAAAATTTTTGCGATTTTCACAGAATTTTTTTCAAAAGCCGATTCCAAAGCAACTAATAGAGCTTTGCGATCGCAATCACTTCCAGAATCTGCCCCACGAAGTCTACTTTCATGATAAAGCACGAGGGACCTGCCAAAGTTAAACCATTTGGCCAGGAGAGCCCTTTTATGAAGGCATGTGCTCGATTTCGTCGCCAAATTGTTTTGTCGAATTTTACGCCCTCTCATTTTTAAAAGTCGATTCCACAGCAACTAATAGAGCTTTGCGATCGCAATCACTTCCAGAATGTGTAAAAGATATTCTAGTTTCATAACAGAACAGCAGGGACCTGCCAAAGTTAAACCATTTGGCCAGGAGAGCCCTTTTATGCAGACTTTTGCCAGATTTCGATACCCAAAATTTTTGCGATTTTCACAGAATTTTTTTCAAAAGCCGATTCCAAAGCAACTAATAGAGCTTTGCGATCGCAATCACTTCCAGAATCTGCCCCACGAAGTCTACTTTCATGATAAAGCACGAGGGACCTGCCAAAGTTAAACCATTTGGCCAGGAGAGCCCTTTTATGAAGGCATGTGCTCGATTTCGTCGCCAAATTTTTTTGTCGAATTTTACGCCCTCTCATTTTTAAAAGTCGATTCCACAGCAACTAATAGAGCTTTGCGATCGCAATCACTTCCAGAATGTGTAAAAGATATTCTAGTTTCATAACAGAACAGCAGGGACCTGCCAAAGTTAAACCATTTGGCCAGGAGAGCCCTTTTATGCAGACTTTTGCCAGATTTCGATACCCAAAATTTTTGCGATTTTACAGAATTTTTTTCAAAAGCCGATTCCAAAGCAACTAATAGAGCTTTGCGATCGCAATCACTTCCAGAATCTGCCCCACGAAGTCTACTTTCATGATAAAGCATGAGGGACCTGCCAAAGTTAAACCATTTGGCCAGGAGAGCCCTTTTATGAAGGCATGTGCTCGATTTCGTCGCCAAATTTTTTTGTCGAATTTAACGCCCTCTCATTTTTAAAAGTCGATTCCACAGCAACTAATAGAGCTTTGCGATCGCAATCACTTCCAGAATGTGTAAAAGATATTCTAGTTTCATAACAGAACAGCAGGGACCTGCCAAAGTTAAACCATTTGGCCAGGAGAGCCCTTTTATGCAGACTTTTGCCAGATTTCGATACCCAAAATTTTTGCGATTTTCACAGAATTTTTTTCAAAAGCCGATTCCAAAGCAACTAATAGAGCTTTGCGATCGCAATCACTTCCAGAATCTGCCCCACGAAGTCTACTTTCATGATAAAGCACGAGGGACCTGCCAAAGTTAAACCATTTGGCCAGGAGAGCCCTTTTATGAAGGCATGTGCTCGATTTCGTCGCCAAATTTTTTTGTCGAATTTTACGCCCTCTCATTTTTAAAAGTCGATTCCACAGCAACTAATAGAGCTTTGCGATCGCAATCACTTCCAGAATGTGTAAAAGATATTCTAGTTTCATAACAGAACAGCAGGGACCTGCCAAAGTTAAACCATTTGGCCAGGAGAGCCCTTTTATGCAGACTTTTGCCAGATTTCGATACCCAAAATTTTTGCGATTTTCACAGAATTTTTTTCAAAAGCCGATTCCAAAGCAACTAATAGAGCTTTGCGATCGCAATCACTTCCAGAATCTGCCCCACGAAGTCTACTTTCATGATAAAGCACGAGGGACCTGCCAAAGTTAAACCATTTGGCCAGGAGAGCCCTTTTATGAAGGCATGTGCTCGATTTCGTCGCCAAATTTTTTTGTCGAATTTTACGCCCTCTCATTTTTAAAAGTCGATTCCACAGCAACTAATAGAGCTTTGCGATCGCAATCACTTCCAGAATGTGTAAAAGATATTCTAGTTTCATAACAGAACAGCAGGGACCTGCCAAAGTTAAACCATTTGGCCAGGAGAGCCCTTTTATGCAGACTTTTGCCAGATTTCGATACCCAAAATTTTTGCGATTTTCACAGAATTTTTTTCAAAAGCCGATTCCAAAGCAACTAATAGAGCTTTGCGATCGCAATCACTTCCAGAATCTGCCCCACGAAGTCTACTTTCATGATAAAGCACGAGGGACCTGCCAAAGTTAAACCATTTGGCCAGGAGAGCCCTTTTATGAAGGCATGTGCTCGATTTCGTCGCCAAATTTTTTTGTCGAATTTTACGCCCTCTCATTTTTAAAAGTCGATTCCACAGCAACTAATAGAGCTTTGCGATCGCAATCACTTCCAGAATGTGTAAAAGATATTCTAGTTTCATAACAGAACAGCAGGGACCTGCCAAAGTTAAACCATTTGGCCAGGAGAGCCCTTTTATGCAGACTTTTGCCAGATTTCGATACCCAAAATTTTTGCGATTTTCACAGAATTTTTTTCAAAAGCCGATTCCAAAGCAACTAATAGAGCTTTGCGATCGCAATCACTTCCAGAATCTGCCCCACGAAGTCTACTTTCATGATAAAGCACGAGGGACCTGCCAAAGTTAAACCATTTGGCCAGGAGAGCCCTTTTATGAAGGCATGTGCTCGATTTCGTCGCCAAATTTTTTTGTCGAATTTTACGCCCTCTCATTTTTAAAAGTCGATTCCACAGCAACTAATAGAGCTTTGCGATCGCAATCACTTCCAGAATGTGTAAAAGATATTCTAGTTTCATAACAGAACAGCAGGGACCTGCCAAAGTTAAACCATTTGGCCAGGAGAGCCCTTTTATGCAGACTTTTGCCAGATTTCGATACCCAAAATTTTTGCGATTTTCACAGAATTTTTTTCAAAAGCCGATTCCAAAGCAACTAATAGAGCTTTGCGATCGCAATCACTTCCAGAATCTGCCCCACGAAGTCTACTTTCATGATAAAGCACGAGGGACCTGCCAAAGTTAAACCATTTGGCCAGGAGAGCCCTTTTATGAAGGCATGTGCTCGATTTCGTCGCCAAATTTTTTTGTCGAATTTTACGCCCTCTCATTTTTAAAAGTCGATTCCACAGCAACTAATAGAGCTTTGCGATCGCAATCACTTCCAGAATGTGTAAAAGATATTCTAGTTTCATAACAGAACAGCAGGGACCTGCCAAAGTTAAACCATTTGGCCAGGAGAGCCCTTTTATGCAGACTTTTGCCAGATTTCGATACCCAAAATTTTTGCGATTTTCACAGAATTTTTTTCAAAAGCCGATTCCAAAGCAACTAATAGAGCTTTGCGATCGCAATCACTTCCAGAATCTGCCCCACGAAGTCTACTTTCATGATAAAGCACGAGGGACCTGCCAAAGTTAAACCATTTGGCCAGGAGAGCCCTTTTATGAAGGCATGTGCTCGATTTCGTCGCCAAATTTTTTTGTCGAATTTTACGCCCTCTCATTTTTAAAAGTCGATTCCACAGCAACTAATAGAGCTTTGCGATCGCAATCACTTCCAGAATGTGTAAAAGATATTCTAGTTTCATAACAGAACAGCAGGGACCTGCCAAAGTTAAACCATTTGGCCAGGAGAGCCCTTTTATGCAGACTTTTGCCAGATTTCGATACCCAAAATTTTTGCGATTTTCACAGAATTTTTTTCAAAAGCCGATTCCAAAGCAACTAATAGAGCTTTGCGATCGCAATCACTTCCAGAATCTGCCCCACGAAGTCTACTTTCATGATAAAGCACGAGGGACCTGCCAAAGTTAAACCATTTGGCCAGGAGAGCCCTTTTATGAAGGCATGTGCTCGATTTCGTCGCGAAATTTTTTTGTCGAATTTTACGCCCTCTCATTTTTAAAAGTCGATTCCACAGCAACTAATAGAGCTTTGCGATCGCAATCACTTCCAGAATGTGTAAAAGATATTCTAGTTTCATAACAGAACAGCAGGGACCTGCCAAAGTTAAACCATTTGGCCAGGAGAGCCCTTTTATGCAGACTTTTGCCAGATTTCGATACCCAAAATTTTTGCGATTTTCACAGAATTTTTTTCAAAAGCCGATTCCAAAGCAACTAACAGAGCTTTGCGATCGCAATCACTTCCAGAATCTGCCCCACGAAGTCTACTTTCATGATAAAGCACGAGGGACCTGCCAAAGTTAAACCATTTGGCCAGGAGAGCCCTTTTATGAAGGCATGTTCTCGATTTCGTCGCCAAATTTTTTTGTCGAATTTTACGCCCTCTCATTTTTAAAAGTCGATTCCACAGCAACTAATAGAGCTTTGCGATCGCAATCACTTCCAGAATGTGTAAAAGATATTCTAGTTTCATAACAGAACAGCAGGGACCTGCCAAAGTTAAACCATTTGGCCAGGAGAGCCCTTTTATGCAGACTTTTGCCAGATTTCGATACCCAAAATTTTTGCGATTTTCACAGAATTTTTTTCAAAAGCCGATTCCAAAGCAACTAATAGAGCTTTGCGATCGCAATCACTTCCAGAATCTGCCCCACGAAGTCTACTTTCATGATAAAGCACGAGGGACCTGCCAAAGTTAAACCATTTGGCCAAAGAGACCTTTTATGAAGGCATGTGCTCGATTTCGTCGCCAAATTTTTTTGTCGAATTTTACGCCCTCTCATTTTTAAAAGTCGATTCCACAGCAACTAATAGAGCTTTGCGATCGCAATCACTTCCAGAATGTGTAAAAGATATTCTAGTTTCATAACAAAACAGCAGGGACCTGCCAAAGTTAAACCATTTGGCCAGGAGAGCCCTTTTATGCAGACTTTTGCCAGATTTCGATACCCAAAATTTTTGCGATTTTCACAGAATTTTTTTCAAAAGCCGATTCCAAAGCAACTAATAGAGCTTTGCGATCGCAATCACTTCCAGAATCTGCCCCACGAAGTCTACTTTCATGATAAAGCACGAGGGACCTGCCAAAGTTAAACCATTTGGCCAGGAGAGCCCTTTTATGCAGACTTTTGCCAGATTTCGATACCCAAAATTTTTGCGATTTTCACAGAATTTTTTTCAAAAGCCGATTCCAAAGCAACTAATAGAGCTTTGCGATCGCAATCACTTCCAGAATCTGCCCCACGAAGTCTACTTTCATGATAAAGCACGAGGGACCTGCCAAAGTTAAACCATTTGGCCAGGAGAGCCCTTTTATGAAGGCATGTGCTCGATTTCGTCGCCAAATTTTTTTGTCGAATTTTACGCCCTCTCATTTTTAAAAGTCGATTCCACAGCAACTAATAGAGCTTTGCGATCGCAATCACTTCCAGAATGTGTAAAAGATATTCTAGTTTCATAACAGAACAGCAGGGACCTGCCAAAGTTAAACCATTTGGCCAGGAGAGCCCTTTTATGCAGACTTTTGCCAGATTTCGATACCCAAAATTTTTGCGATTTTCACAGAATTTTTTTCAAAAGCCGATTCCAAAGCAACTAATAGAGCTTTGCGATCGCAATCACTTCCAGAATCTGCCCCACGAACTCTACTTTCATGATAAAGCACGAGGGACCTGCCAAAGTTAAACCATTTGGCCAGGAGAGCCCTTTTATGAAGGCATGTGCTCGATTTCGTCGCCAAATTTTTTTGTCGAATTTTACGCCCTCTCATTTTTAAAAGTCGATTCCACAGCAACTAATAGAGCTTTGCGATCGCAATCACTTCCAGAATGTGTAAAAGATATTCTAGTTTCATAACAGAACAGCAGGGACCTGCCAAAGTTAAACCATTTGGCCAGGAGAGCCCTTTTATGCAGACTTTTGCCAGATTTCGATACCCAAAATTTTTGCGATTTTCACAGAATTTTTTTCAAAAGCCGATTCCAAAGCAACTAACAGAGCTTTGCGATCGCAATCACTTCCAGAATCTGCCCCACGAAGTCTACTTTCATGATAAAGCACGAGGGACCTGCCAAAGTTAAACCATTTGGCCAGGAGAGCCCTTTTATGAAGGCATGTGCTCGATTTCGTCGCCAAATTTTTTTGTCGAATTTTACGCCCTCTCATTTTTAAAAGTCGATTCCACAGCAACTAATAGAGCTTTGCGATCGCAATCACTTCCAGAATGTGTAAAAGATATTCTAGTTTCATAACAGAACAGCAGGGACCTGCCAAAGTTAAACCATTTGGCCAGGAGAGCCCTTTTATGCAGACTTTTGCCAGATTTCGATACCCAAAATTTTTGCGATTTTCACAGAATTTTTTTCAAAAGCCGATTCCAAAGCAACTAATAGAGCTTTGCGATCGCAATCACTTCCAGAATCTGCCCCACGAAGTCTACTTTCATGATAAAGCACGAGGGACCTGCCAAAGTTAAACCATTTGGCCAGGAGAGCCCTTTTATGAAGGCATGTGCTCGATTTCGTCGCCAAATTTTTTTGTCGAATTTTACGCCCTCTCATTTTTAAAAGTCGATTCCACAGCAACTAATAGAGCTTTGCGATCGCAATCACTTCCAGAATGTGTAAAAGATATTCTAGTTTCATAACAGAACAGCAGGGACCTGCCAAAGTTAAACCATTTGGCCAGGAGAGCCCTTTTATGCAGACTTTTGCCAGATTTCGATACCCAAAAATTTTTGCGATTTTCACAGAATTTTTTTCAAAAGCCGATTCCAAAGCAACTAATAGAGCTTTGCTAACGCAATCACTTCCAGAATCTGCCCCACGAAGTCTACTTTCATGATAAAGCACGAGGGACCTGCCAAAGTTAAACCATTTGGCCAGGAGAGCCCTTTTATGAAGGCATGTGCTCGATTTCGTCGCCAAATTTTTTTGTCGAATTTTACGCCCTCTCATTTTTAAAAGTCGATTCCACAGCAACTAATAGAGCTTTGCGATCGCAATCACTTCCAGAATGTGTAAAAGATATTCTAGTTTCATAACAGAACAGCAGGGACCTGCCAAAGTTAAACCATTTGGCCAGGAGAGCCCTTTTATGCAGACTTTTGCCAGATTTCGATACCCAAAATTTTTGCGATTTTCACAGAATTTTTTTCAAAAGCCGATTCCAAATCAACTAATAGAGCTTTGCGATCGCAATCACTTCCAGAATCTGCCCCACGAAGTCTACTTTCATGATAAAGCACGAGGGACCTGCCAAAGTTAAACCATTTGGCCAGGAGAGCCCTTTTATGAAGGCATGTGCTCGATTTCGTCGCCAAATTTTTTTGTCGAATTTTACGCCCTCTCATTTTTAGAAGTCGATTCCACAGTAACTAATAGAGCTTTGCGATCGCAATCACTTCCAGAATGTGTAAAAGATATTCTAGTTTCATAACAGAACAGCAGGGACCTGCCAAAGTTAAACCATTTGGCCAGGAGAGCCCTTTTATGCAGACTTTTGCCAGATTTCGATACCCAAAATTTTTGCGATTTTCACAGAATTTTTTTCAAAAGCCGATTCCAAAGCAACTAATAGAGCTTTGCGATCGCAATCACTTCCAGAATCTGCCCCACGAAGTCTACTTTCATGATAAAGCACGAGGGACCTGCCAAAGTTAAACCATTTGGCCAGGAGAGCCCTTTTATGAAGGCATGTGCTCGATTTCGTCGCCAAATTTTTTTGTCGAATTTTACGCCCTCTCATTTTTAAAAGTCGATTCCACAACAACTAATAGAGCTTTGCGATCGCAATCACTTCCAGAATGTGTAAAAGATATTCTAGTTTCATAACAGAACAGCAGGGACCTGCCAAAGTTAAACCATTTGGCCAGGAGAGCCCTTTTATGCAGACTTTTGCCAGATTTCGATACCCAAAATTTTTGCGATTTTCACAGAATTTTTTTCAAAAGCCGATTCCAAAGCAACTAATAGAGCTTTGCGATCGCAATCACTTCCAGAATCTGCCCCACGAAGTCTACTTTCATGATAAAGCACGAGGGACCTGCCAAAGTTAAACCATTTGGCCAGGAGAGCCCTTTTATGAAGGCATGTGCTCGATTTCGTCGCCAAATTTTTTTGTCGAATTTTACGCCCTCTCATTTTTAAAAGTCGATTCCACAGCAACTAATAGAGCTTTGCGATCGCAATCACTTCCAGAATGTGTAAAAGATATTCTAGTTTCATAACAGAACAGCAGGGACCTGCCAAAGTTAAACCATTTGGCCAGGAGAGCCCTTTTATGCAGACTTTTGCCAGATTTCGATACCCAAAATTTTTGCGATTTTCACAGAATTTTTTTCAAAAGCCGATTCCAAAGCAACTAATAGAGCTTTGCGATCGCAATCACTTCCAGAATCTGCCCCACGAAGTCTACTTTCATGATAAAGCACGAGGGACCTGCCAAAGTTAAACCATTTGGCCAGGAGAGCCCTTTTATGAAGGCATGTGCTCGATTTCGTCGCCAAATTTTTTTGTCGAATTTTACGCCCTCTCATTTTTAAAAGTCGATTCCACAGCAACTAATAGAGCTTTGCGATCGCAATCACTTCCAGAATGTGTAAAAGATATTCTAGTTTCATAACAGAACAGCAGGGACCTGCCAAAGTTAAACCATTTGGCCAGGAGAGCCCTTTTATGCAGACTTTTGCCAGATTTCGATACCCAAAATTTTTGCGATTTTCACAGAATTTTTTTCAAAAGCCGATTCCAAAGCAACTAATAGAGCTTTGCGATCGCAATCACTTCCAGAATCTGCCCCACGAAGTCTACTTTCATGATAAAGCACGAGGGACCTGCCAAAGTTAAACCATTTGGCCAGGAGAGCCCTTTTATGAAGGCATGTGCTCGATTTCGTCGCGAAATTTTTTTGTCGAATTTTACGCCCTCTCATTTTTAAAAGTCGATTCCACAGCAACTAATAGAGCTTTGCGATCGCAATCACTTCCAGAATGTGTAAAAGATATTCTAGTTTCATAACAGAACAGCAGGGACCTGCCAAAGTTAAACCATTTGGCCAGGAGAGCCCTTTTATGCAGACTTTTGCCAGATTTCGATACCCAAAATTTTTGCGATTTTCACAGAATTTTTTTCAAAAGCCGATTCCAAAGCAACTAACAGAGCTTTGCGATCGCAATCACTTCCAGAATCTGCCCCACGAAGTCTACTTTCATGATAAAGCACGAGGGACCTGCCAAAGTTAAACCATTTGGCCAGGAGAGCCCTTTTATGAAGGCATGTGCTCGATTTCGTCGCCAAATTTTTTTGTCGAATTTTACGCCCTCTCATTTTTAAAAGTCGATTCCACAGCAACTAATAGAGCTTTGCGATCGCAATCACTTCCAGAATGTGTAAAAGATATTCTAGTTTCATAACAGAACAGCAGGGACCTGCCAAAGTTAAACCATTTGGCCAGGAGAGCCCTTTTATGCAGACTTTTGCCAGATTTCGATACCCAAAATTTTTGCGATTTTCACAGAATTTTTTTCAAAAGCCGATTCCAAAGCAACTAATAGAGCTTTGCGATCGCAATCACTTCCAGAATCTGCCCCACGAAGTCTACTTTCATGATAAAGCACGAGGGACCTGCCAAAGTTAAACCATTTGGCCAGGAGAGCCCTTTTATGAAGGCATGTGCTCGATTTCGTCGCCAAATTTTTTTGTCGAATTTTACGCCCTCTCATTTTTAAAAGTCGATTCCACAGCAACTAATAGAGCTTTGCGATCGCAATCACTTCCAGAATGTGTAAAAGATATTCTAGTTTCATAACAGAACAGCAGGGACCTGCCAAAGTTAAACCATTTGGCCAGGAGAGCCCTTTTATGCAGACTTTTGCCAGATTTCGATACCCAAAAATTTTTGCGATTTTCACAGAATTTTTTTCAAAAGCCGATTCCAAAGCAACTAATAGAGCTTTGCTAACGCAATCACTTCCAGAATCTGCCCCACGAAGTCTACTTTCATGATAAAGCACGAGGGACCTGCCAAAGTTAAACCATTTGGCCAGGAGAGCCCTTTTATGAAGGCATGTGCTCGATTTCGTCGCCAAATTTTTTTGTCGAATTTTACGCCCTCTCATTTTTAAAAGTCGATTCCACAGCAACTAATAGAGCTTTGCGATCGCAATCACTTCCAGAATGTGTAAAAGATATTCTAGTTTCATAACAGAACAGCAGGGACCTGCCAAAGTTAAACCATTTGGCCAGGAGAGCCGTTTTATGCAGACTTTTGCCAGATTTCGATACCCAAAATTTTTGCGATTTTCACAGAATTTTTTTCAAAAGCCGATTCCAAATCAACTAATAGAGCTTTGCGATCGCAATCACTTCCAGAATCTGCCCCACGAAGTCTACTTTCATGATAAAGCACGAGGGACCTGCCAAAGTTAAACCATTTGGCCAGGAGAGCCCTTTTATGAAGGCATGTGCTCGATTTCGTCGCCAAATTTTTTTGTCGAATTTTACGCCCTCTCATTTTTAGAAGTCGATTCCACAGTAACTAATAGAGCTTTGCGATCGCAATCACTTCCAGAATGTGTAAAAGATATTCTAGTTTCATAACAGAACAGCAGGGACCTGCCAAAGTTAAACCATTTGGCCAGGAGAGCCCTTTTATGCAGACTTTTGCCAGATTTCGATACCCAAAATTTTTGCGATTTTCACAGAATTTTTTTCAAAAGCCGATTCCAAAGCAACTAATAGAGCTTTGCGATCGCAATCACTTCCAGAATCTGCCCCACGAAGTCAACTTTCATGATAAAGCACGAGGGACCTGCCAAAGTTAAACCATTTGGCCAGGAGAGCCCTTTTATGAAGGCATGTGCTCGATTTCGTCGCCAAATTTTTTTGTCGAATTTTACGCCCTCTCATTTTTAAAAGTCGATTCCACAGCAACTAATAGAGCTTTGCGATCGCAATCACTTCCAGAATGTGTAAAAGATATTCTAGTTTCATAACAGAACAGCAGGGACCTGCCAAAGTTAAACCATTTGGCCAGGAGAGCCCTTTTATGCAGACTTTTGCCAGATTTCGATACCCAAAATTTTTGCGATTTTCACAGAATTTTTTTCAAAAGCCGATTCCAAAGCAACTAATAGAGCTTTGCGATCGCAATCACTTCCAGAATCTGCCCCACGAAGTCTACTTTCATGATAAAGCACGAGGGACCTGCCAAAGTTAAACCATTTGGCCAGGAGAGCCCTTTTATGAAGGCATGTGCTCGATTTCGTCGCCAAATTTTTTTGTCGAATTTTACGCCCTCTCATTTTTAAAAGTCGATTCCACAGCAACTAATAGAGCTTTGCGATCGCAATCACTTCCAGAATGTGTAAAAGATATTCTAGTTTCATAACAGAACAGCAGGGACCTGCCAAAGTTAAACCATTTGGCCAGGAGAGCCCTTTTATGCAGACTTTTGCCAGATTTCGATACCCAAAATTTTTGCGATTTTCACAGAATTTTTTTCAAAAGCCGATTCCAAAGCAACTAATAGAGCTTTGCGATCGCAATCACTTCCAGAATCTGCCCCACGAAGTCTACTTTCATGATAAAGCACGAGGGACCTGCCAAAGTTAAACCATTTGGCCAGGAGAGCCCTTTTATGAAGGCATGTGCTCGATTTCGTCGCCAAATTTTTTTGTCGAATTTTACGCCCTCTCATTTTTAAAAGTCGATTCCACAGCAACTAATAGAGCTTTGCGATCGCAATCACTTCCAGAATGTGTAAAAGATATTCTAGTTTCATAACAGAACAGCAGGGACCTGCCAAAGTTAAACCATTTGGCCAGGAGAGCCCTTTTATGCAGACTTTTGCCAGATTTCGATACTCAAAATTTTTGCGATTTTCACAGAATTTTTTTCAAAAGCCGATTCCAAAGTAACTAATAGAGCTTTGCGATCGCAATCACTTCCAGAATCTGCCCCACGAAGTCTACTTTCATGATAAAGCACGAGGGACCTGCCAAAGTTAAACCATTTGGCCAGGAGAGCCCTTTTATGAAGGCATGTGCTCGATTTCGTCGCCAAATTTTTTTGTCGAATTTTACGCCCTCTCATTTTTAAAAGTCGATTCCACAGCAACTAATAGAGCTTTGCGATCGCAATCACTTCCAGAATGTGTAAAAGATATTCTAGTTTCATAACAGAACAGCAGGGACCTGCCAAAGTTAAACCATTTGGCCAGGAGAGCCCTTTTATGCAGACTTTTGCCAGATTTCGATACCCAAAATTTTTGCGATTTTCACAGAATTTTTTTCAAAAGCCGATTCCAAAGCAACTAATAGAGCTTTGCGATCGCAATCACTTCCAGAATCTGCCCCACGAAGTCTACTTTCATGATAAAGCACGAGGGACCTGCCAAAGTTAAACCATTTGGCCAGGAGAGCCCTTTTATGAAGGCATGTGCTCGATTTCGTCGCCAAATTTTTTTGTCGAATTTTACGCCCTCTCATTTTTAAAAGTCGATTCCACAGCAACTAATAGAGCTTTGCGATCGCAATCACTTCCAGAATGTGTAAAAGATATTCTAGTTTCATAACAGAACAGCAGGGACCTGCCAAAGTTAAACCATTTGGCCAGGAGAGCCCTTTTATGCAGACTTTTGCCAGATTTCGATACCCAAAATTTTTGCGATTTTCACAGAATTTTTTCAAAAGCCGATTCCAAAGCAACTAATAGAGCTTTGCGATCGCAATCACTTCCAGAATCTGCCCCACGAAGTCTACTTTCATGATAAAGCACGAGGGACCTGCCAAAGTTAAACCATTTGGCCAGGAGAGCCCTTTTATGAAGGCATGTGCTCGATTTCGTCGCCAAATTTTTTTGTCGAATTTTACGCCCTCTCATTTTTAAAAGTCGATTCCACAGCAACTAATAGAGCTTTGCGATCGCAATCACTTCCAGAATGTGTAAAAGATATTCTAGTTTCATAACAGAACAGCAGGGACCTGCCAAAGTTAAACCATTTGGCCAGGAGAGCCCTTTTATGCAGACTTTTGCCAGATTTCGATACCCAAAATTTTTGCGATTTTCACAGAATTTTTTTCAAAAGCCGATTCCAAAGCAACTAATAGAGCTTTGCGATCGCAATCACTTCCAGAATCTGCCCCACGAAGTCTACTTTCATGATAAAGCACGAGGGACCTGCCAAAGTTAAACCATTTGGCCAGGAGAGCCCTTTTATGAAGGCATGTGCTCGATTTCGTCGCCAAATTTTTTTGTCGAATTTTACGCCCTCTCATTTTTAAAAGTCGATTCCACAGCAACTAATAGAGCTTTGCGATCGCAATCACTTCCAGAATGTATAAAAGATATTCTAGTTTCATAACAGAACAGCAGGGACCTGCCAAAGTTAAACCATTTGGCCAGGAGAGCCCTTTTATGCAGACTTTTGCCAGATTTCGATACCCAAAATTTTTGCGATTTTCACAGAATTTTTTTCAAAAGCCGATTCCAAAGCAACTAATAGAGCTTTGCGATCGCAATCACTTCCAGAATCTGCCCCACGAAGTCTACTTTCATGATAAAGCACGAGGGACCTGCCAAAGTTAAACCATTTGGCCAGGAGAGCCCTTTTATGAAGGCATGTGCTCGATTTCGTCGCCAAATTTTTTTGTCGAATTTTACGCCCTCTCATATTTAAAAGTCGATTCCACAGCAACTAATAGAGCTTTGCGATCGCAATCACTTCCAGAATGTGTAAAAGATATTCTAGTTTCATAACAGAACAGCAGGGACCTGCCAAAGTTAAACCATTTGGCCAGGAGAGCCCTTTTATGCAGACTTTTGCCAGATTTCGATACCCAAAATTTTTGCGATTTTCACAGAATTTTTTTCAAAAGCCGATTCCAAAGCAACTAATAGAGCGTTGCGATCGCAATCACTTCCAGAATCTGCCCCACGAAGTCTACTTTCATGATAAAGCACGAGGGACCTGCCAAAGTTAAACCATTTGGCCAGGAGAGCCCTTTTATGAAGGCATGTGCTCGATTTCGTCGCCAAATTTTTTTGTCGAATTTTACGCCCTCTCATTTTTTAAAAGTCGATTCCACAGCAACTAATAGAGCTTTGCGATCGCAATCACTTCCAGAATGTGTAAAAGATATTCTAGTTTCATAACAGAACAGCAGGGACCTGCCAAAGTTAAACCATTTGGCCAGGAGAGCCCTTTTATGCAGACTTTTGCCAGATTTCGATACCCAAAATTTTTGCGATTTTCACAGAATTTTTTTCAAAAGCCGATTCCAAAGCAACTAATAGAGCTTTGCGATCGCAATCACTTCCAGAATCTGCCCCACGAAGTCTACTTTCATGATAAAGCACGAGGGACCTGCCAAAGTTAAACCATTTGGCCAGGAGAGCCCTTTTATGAAGGCATGTGCTCGATTTCGTCGCCAAATTTTTTTGTCGAATTTTACGCCCTCTCATTTTTAAAAGTCGATTCCACAGCAACTAATAGAGCTTTGCGATCGCAATCACTTCCAGAATGTGTAAAAGATATTCTAGTTTCATAACAGAACAGCAGGGACCTGCCAAAGTTAAACCATTTGGCCAGGAGAGCCCTTTTATGCAGACTTTTGCCAGATTTCGATACCCAAAATTTTTGCGATTTTCACAGAATTTTTTTCAAAAGCCGATTCCAAAGCAACTAATAGAGCTTTGCGATCGCAATCACTTCCAGAATCTGCCCCACGAAGTCTACTTTCATGATAAAGCACGAGGGACCTGCCAAAGTTAAACCATTTGGCCAGGAGAGCCCTTTTATGAAGGCATGTGCTCGATTTCGTCGCCAAATTTTTTTGTCGAATTTTACGCCCTCTCATTTTTAAAAGTCGATTCCACAGCAACTAATAGAGCTTTGCGATCGCAATCACTTCCAGAATGTGTAAAAGATATTCTAGTTTCATAACAGAACAGCAGGGACCTGCCAAAGTTAAACCATTTGGCCAGGAGAGCCCTTTTATGCAGACTTTTGCCAGATTTCGATACCCAAAATTTTTGCGATTTTCACAGAATTTTTTTCAAAAGCCGATTCCAAAGCAACTAATAGAGCTTTGCGATCGCAATCACTTCCAGAATCTGCCCCACGAAGTCTACTTTCATGATAAAGCACGAGGGACCTGCCAAAGTTAAACCATTTGGCCAGGAGAGCCCTTTTATGAAGGCATGTGCTCGATTTCGTCGCCAAATTTTTTTGTCGAATTTTACGCCCTCTCATTTTTAAAAGTCGATTCCACAGCAACTAATAGAGCTTTGCGATCGCAATCACTTCCAGAATGTGTAAAAGATATTCTAGTTTCATAACAGAACAGCAGGGACCTGCCAAAGTTAAACCATTTGGCCAGGAGAGCCCTTTTATGCAGACTTTTGCCAGATTTCGATACCCAAAATTTTTGCGATTTTCACAGAATTTTTTTCAAAAGCCGATTCCAAAGCAACTAATAGAGCTTTGCGATCGCAATCACTTCCAGAATCTGCCCCACGAAGTCTACTTTCATGATAAAGCACGAGGGACCTGCCAAAGTTAAACCATTTGGCCAGGAGAGCCCTGTTATGAAGGCATGTGCTCGATTTCGTCGCCAAATTTTTTTGTCGAATTTTACGCCCTCTCATTTTTAAAAGTCGATTCCACAGCAACTAATAGAGCTTTGCGATCGCAATCACTTCCAGAATGTGTAAAAGATATTCTAGTTTCATAACAGAACAGCAGGGACCTGCCAAAGTTAAACCATTTGGCCAGGAGAGCCCTTTTATGCAGACTTTTGCCAGATTTCGATACCCAAAATTTTTGCGATTTTCACAGAATTTTTTTCAAAAGCCGATTCCAAAGCAACTAATAGAGCTTTGCGATCGCAATCACTTCCAGAATCTGCCCCACGAAGTCTACTTTCATGATAAAGCACGAGGGACCTGCCAAAGTTAAACCATTTGGCCAGGAGAGCCCTTTTATGAAGGCATGTGCTCGATTTCGTCGCCAAATTTTTTTGTCGAATTTTACGCCCTCTCATTTTTAAAAGTCGATTCCACAGCAACTAATAGAGCTTTGCGATCGCAATCACTTCCAGAATGTGTAAAAGATATTCTAGTTTCATAACAGAACAGCAGGGACCTGCCAAAGTTAAACCATTTGGCCAGGAGAGCCCTTTTATGCAGACTTTTGCCAGATTTCGATACCCAAAATTTTTGCGATTTTCACAGAATTTTTTCAAAAGCCGATTCCAAAGCAACTAATAGAGCTTTGCGATCGCAATCACTTCCAGAATCTGCCCCACGAAGTCTACTTTCATGATAAAGCACGAGGGACCTGCCAAAGTTAAACCATTTGGCCAGGAGAGCCCTTTTATGAAGGCATGTGCTCGATTTCGTCGCCAAATTTTTTTGTCGAATTTTACGCCCTCTCATTTTTAAAAGTCGATTCCACAGCAACTAATAGAGCTTTGCGATCGCAATCACTTCCAGAATGTGTAAAAGATATTCTAGTTTCATAACAGAACAGCAGGGACCTGCCAAAGTTAAACCATTTGGCCAGGAGAGCCCTTTTATGCAGACTTTTGCCAGATTTCGATACCCAAAATTTTTGCGATTTTCACAGAATTTTTTTCAAAAGCCGATTCCAAAGCAACTAATAGAGCTTTGCGATCGCAATCACTTCCAGAATCTGCCCCACGAAGTCTACTTTCATGATAAAGCACGAGGGACCTGCCAAAGTTAAACCATTTGGCCAGGAGAGCCCTTTTATGAAGGCATGTGCCCGATTTCGTCGCCAAATTTTTTTGTCGAATTTTACGCCCTCTCCTTTTTAAAAGTCGATTCCACAGCAACTAATTGAGCTTTGCGATCGCAATCACTTCCAGAATGTGTAAAAGATATTCTAGTTTCATAACAGAACAGCAGGGACCTGCCAAAGTTAAACCATTTGGCCAGGAGAGCCCTTTTATGCAGACTTTTGCCAGATTTCGATACCCAAAATTTTTGCGATTTTCACAGAATTTTTTTCAAAAGCCGATTCCAAAGCAACTAATAGAGCGTTGCGATCGCAATCACTTCCAGAATCTGCCCCACGAAGTCTACTTTCATGATAAAGCACGAGGGACCTGCCAAAGTTAAACCATTTGGCCAGGAGAGCCCTTTTATGAAGGCATGTGCTCGATTTCGTCGCCAAATTTTTTTGTCGAATTTTACGCCCTCTCATTTTTAAAAGTCGATTCCACAGCAACTAATAGAGCTTTGCGATCGCAATCACTTCCAGAATGTGTAAAAGATATTCTAGTTTCATAACAGAACAGCAGGGACCTGCCAAAGTTAAACCATTTGGCCAGGAGAGCCCTTTTATGCAGACTTTTGCCAGATTTCGATACCCAAAATTTTTGCGATTTTCACAGAATTTTTTTCAAAAGCCGATTCCAAAGCAACTAATAGAGCTTTGCGATCGCAATCACTTCCAGAATCTGCCCCACGAAGTCTACTTCATGATAAAGCACGAGGGACCTGCCAAAGTTAAACCATTTGGCCAGGAGAGCCCTTTTATGAAGGCATGTGCTCGATTTCGTCGCCAAATTTTTTTGTCGAATTTTACGCCCTCTCATTTTTAAAAGTCGATTCCACAGCAACTAATAGAGCTTTGCGATCGCAATCACTTCCAGAATGTGTAAAAGATATTCTAGTTTCATAACAGAACAGCAGGGACCTGCCAAAATTAAACCATTTGGCCAGGAGAGCCCTTTTATGCAGACTTTTGCCAGATTTCGATACCCAAAATTTTTGCGATTTTCACAGAATTTTTTTCAAAAGCCGATTCCAAAGCAACTAATAGAGCTTTGCGATCGCAATCACTTCCAGAATCTGCCCCACGAAGTCTACTTTCATGATAAAGCACGAGGGACCTGCCAAAGTTAAACCATTTGGCCAGGAGAGCCCTTTTATGAAGGCATGTGCTCGATTTCGTCGCCAAATTTTTTTGTCGAATTTTACGCCCTCTCATTTTTAAAAGTCGATTCCACAGCAACTAATAGAGCTTTGCGATCGCAATCACTTCCAGAATGTGTAAAAGATATTCTAGTTTCATAACAGAACAGCAGGGACCTGCCAAAGTTAAACCATTTGGCCAGGAGAGCCCTTTTATGCAGACTTTTGCCAGATTTCGATACCCAAAATTTTTGCGATTTTCACAGAATTTTTTCAAAAGCCGATTCCAAAGCAACTAATAGAGCTTTGCGATCGCAATCACTTCCAGAATCTGCCCCACGAAGTCTACTTTCATGATAAAGCACGAGGGACCTGCCAAAGTTAAACCATTTGGCCAGGAGAGCCCTTTTATGAAGGCATGTGCTCGATTTCGTCGCCAAATTTTTTTGTCGAATTTTACGCCCTCTCATTTTTAAAAGTCGATTCCACAGCAACTAATAGAGCTTTGCGATCGCAATCACTTCCAGAATGTGTAAAAGATATTCTAGTTTCATAACAGAACAGCAGGGACCTGCCAAAGTTAAACCATTTGGCCAGGAGAGCCCTTTTATGCAGACTTTTGCCAGATTTCGATACCCAAAATTTTTGCGATTTTCACAGAATTTTTTTCAAAAGCCGATTCCAAAGCAACTAATAGAGCTTTGCGATCGCAATCACTTCCAGAATCTGCCCCACGAAGTCTACTTTCATGATAAAGCACGAGGGACCTGCCAAAGTTAAACCATTTGGCCAGGAGAGCCCTTTTATGAAGGCATGTGCCCGATTTCGTCGCCAAATTTTTTTGTCGAATTTTACGCCCTCTCCTTTTTAAAAGTCGATTCCACAGCAACTAATTGAGCTTTGCGATCGCAATCACTTCCAGAATGTGTAAAAGATATTCTAGTTTCATAACAGAACAGCAGGGACCTGCCAAAGTTAAACCATTTGGCCAGGAGAGCCCTTTTATGCAGACTTTTGCCAGATTTCGATACCCAAAATTTTTGCGATTTTCACAGAATTTTTTTCAAAAGCCGATTCCAAAGCAACTAATAGAGCGTTGCGATCGCAATCACTTCCAGAATCTGCCCCACGAAGTCTACTTTCATGATAAAGCACGAGGGACCTGCCAAAGTTAAACCATTTGGCCAGGAGAGCCCTTTTATGAAGGCATGTGCTCGATTTCGTCGCCAAATTTTTTTGTCGAATTTTACGCCCTCTCATTTTTAAAAGTCGATTCCACAGCAACTAATAGAGCTTTGCGATCGCAATCACTTCCAGAATGTGTAAAAGATATTCTAGTTTCATAACAGAACAGCAGGGACCTGCCAAAGTTAAACCATTTGGCCAGGAGAGCCCTTTTATGCAGACTTTTGCCAGATTTCGATACCCAAAATTTTTGCGATTTTCACAGAATTTTTTTCAAAAGCCGATTCCAAAGCAACTAATAGAGCTTTGCGATCGCAATCACTTCCAGAATCTGCCCCACGAAGTCTACTTTCATGATAAAGCACGAGGGACCTGCCAAAGTTAAACCATTTGGCCAGGAGAGCCCTTTTATGAAGGCATGTGCTCGATTTCGTCGCCAAATTTTTTTGTCGAATTTTACGCCCTCTCATTTTTAAAAGTCGATTCCACAGCAACTAATAGAGCTTTGCGATCGCAATCACTTCCAGAATGTGTAAAAGATATTCTAGTTTCATAACAGAACAGCAGGGACCTGCCAAAGTTAAACCATTTGGCCAGGAGAGCCCTTTTATGCAGACTTTTGCCAGATTTCAATACCCAAAATTTTTGCGATTTTCACAGAATTTTTTTCAAAAGCCGATTCCAAAGCAACTAATAGAGCTTTGCGATCGCAATCACTTCCAGAATCTGCCCCACGAAGTCTACTTTCATGATAAAGCACGAGGGACCTGCCAAAGTTAAACCATTTGGCCAGGAGAGCCCTTTTATGAAGGCATGTGCTCGATTTCGTCGCCAAATTTTTTTGTCGAATTTTACGCCCTCTCATTTTTAAAAGTCGATTCCACAGCAACTAATAGAGCTTTGCGATCGCAATCACTTCCAGAATGTGTAAAAGATATTCTAGTTTCATAACAGAACAGCAGGGACCTGCCAAAGTTAAACCATTTGGCCAGGAGAGCCCTTTTATGCAGACTCTTGCCAGATTTCGATACCCAAAATTTTTGCGATTTTCACAGAATTTTTTTCAAAAGCCGATTCAAAAGCAACTAATAGAGCTTTGCGATCGAGATCACTTCCAGAATCTGCCCCACGAAGTCTACTTTCATGATAAAGCACGAGGGACCTGCCAAAGTTAAACCATTTGGCCAGGAGAGCCCTTTTATGAAGGCATGTGCTCGATTTCGTCGCCAAATTTTTTTGTCGAATTTTACGCCCTCTCATTTTTAAAAGTCGATTCCACAGCAACTAATAGAGCTTTGCGATCGCAATCACTTCCAGAATGTGTAAAAGATATTCTAGTTTCATAACAGAACAGCAGGGACCTGCCAAAGTTAAACCATTTGGCCAGGAGAGCCCTTTTATGCAGACTTTTGCCAGATTTCGATACCCAAAATTTTTGCGATTTTCACAGAATTTTTTTCAAAAGCCGATTCCAAAGCAACTAATAGAGCTTTGCGATCGCAATCACTTCCAGAATCTGCCCCACGAAGTCTACTTTCATGATAAAGCACGAGGGACCTGCCAAAGTTAAACCATTTGGCCAGGAGAGCCCTGTTATGAAGGCATGTGCTCGATTTCGTCGCCAAATTTTTTTGTCGAATTTTACGCCCTCTCATTTTTAAAAGTCGATTCCACAGCAACTAATAGAGCTTTGCGATCGCAATCACTTCCAGAATGTGTAAAAGATATTCTAGTTTCATAACAGAACAGCAGGGACCTGCCAAAGTTAAACCATTTGGCCAGGAGAGCCCTTTTATGCAGACTTTTGCCAGATTTCGATACCCAAAATTTTTGCGATTTTCACAGAATTTTTTTCAAAAGCCGATTCCAAAGCAACTAATAGAGCTTTGCGATCGCAATCACTTCCAGAATCTGCCCCACGAAGTCTACTTTCATGATAAAGCACGAGGGACCTGCCAAAGTTAAACCATTTGGCCAGGAGAGCCCTTTTATGAAGGCATGTGCTCGATTTCGTCGCCAAATTTTTTTGTCGAATTTTACGCCCTCTCATTTTTAAAAGTCGATTCCACAGCAACTAATAGAGCTTTGCGATCGCAATCACTTCCAGAATGTGTAAAAGATATTCTAGTTTCATAACAGAACAGCAGGGACCTGCCAAAGTTAAACCATTTGGCCAGGAGAGCCCTTTTATGCAGACTTTTGCCAGATTTCGATACCCAAAATTTTTGCGATTTTCACAGAATTTTTTCAAAAGCCGATTCCAAAGCAACTAATAGAGCTTTGCGATCGCAATCACTTCCAGAATCTGCCCCACGAAGTCTACTTTCATGATAAAGCACGAGGGACCTGCCAAAGTTAAACCATTTGGCCAGGAGAGCCCTTTTATGAAGGCATGTGCTCGATTTCGTCGCCAAATTTTTTTGTCGAATTTTACGCCCTCTCATTTTTAAAAGTCGATTCCACAGCAACTAATAGAGCTTTGCGATCGCAATCACTTCCAGAATGTGTAAAAGATATTCTAGTTTCATAACAGAACAGCAGGGACCTGCCAAAGTTAAACCATTTGGCCAGGAGAGCCCTTTTATGCAGACTTTTGCCAGATTTCGATACCCAAAATTTTTGCGATTTTCACAGAATTTTTTTCAAAAGCCGATTCCAAAGCAACTAATAGAGCTTTGCGATCGCAATCACTTCCAGAATCTGCCCCACGAAGTCTACTTTCATGATAAAGCACGAGGGACCTGCCAAAGTTAAACCATTTGGCCAGGAGAGCCCTTTTATGAAGGCATGTGCTCGATTTCGTCGCCAAATTTTTTTGTCGAATTTTACGCCCTCTCATTTTTAAAAGTCGATTCCACAGCAACTAATAGAGCTTTGCGATCGCAATCACTTCCAGAATGTGTAAAAGATATTCTAGTTTCATAACAGAACAGCAGGGACCTGCCAAAGTTAAACCATTTGGCCAGGAGAGCCCTTTTATGCAGACTTTTGCCAGATTTCGATACCCAAAATTTTTGCGATTTTCACAGAATTTTTTTCAAAAGCCGATTCCAAAGCAACTAATAGAGCGTTGCGATCGCAATCACTTCCAGAATCTGCCCCACGAAGTCTACTTTCATGATAAAGCACGAGGGACCTGCCAAAGTTAAACCATTTGGCCAGGAGAGCCCTTTTATGAAGGCATGTGCTCGATTTCGTCGCCAAATTTTTTTGTCGAATTTTACGCCCTCTCATTTTTAAAAGTCGATTCCACAGCAACTAATAGAGCTTTGCGATCGCAATCACTTCCAGAATGTGTAAAAGATATTCTAGTTTCATAACAGAACAGCAGGGACCTGCCAAAGTTAAACCATTTGGCCAGGAGAGCCCTTTTATGCAGACTTTTGCCAGATTTCGATACCCAAAATTTTTGCGATTTTCACAGAATTTTTTTCAAAAGCCGATTCCAAAGCAACTAATAGAGCTTTGCGATCACAATCACTTCCAGAATCTGCCCCACGAAGTCTACTTTCATGATAAAGCACGAGGGACCTGCCAAAGTTAAACCATTTGGCCAGGAGAGCCCTTTTATGAAGGCATGTGCTCGATTTCGTCGCCAAATTTTTTTGTCGAATTTTACGCCCTCTCATTTTTAAAAGTCGATTCCACAGCAACTAATAGAGCTTTGCGATCGCAATCACTTCCAGAATGTGTAAAAGATATTCTAGTTTCATAACAGAACAGCAGGGACCTGCCAAAGTTAAACCATTTGGCCAGGAGAGCCCTTTTATGCAGACTTTTGCCAGATTTCGATACCCAAAATTTTTGCGATTTTCACAGAATTTTTTTCAAAAGCCGATTCCAAAGCAACTAATAGAGCTTTGCGATCGCAATCACTTCCAGAATCTGCCCCACGAAGTCTACTTTCATGATAAAGCACGAGGGACCTGCCAAAGTTAAACCATTTGGCCAGGAGAGCCCTTTTATGAAGGCATGTGCTCGATTTCGTCGCCAAATTTTTTTGTCGAATTTTACGCCCTCTCATTTTTAAAAGTCGATTCCACAGCAACTAATAGAGCTTTGCGATCGCAATCACTTTCAGAATGTGTAAAAGATATTCTAGTTTCATAACAGAACAGCAGGGACCTGCCAAAGTTAAACCATTTGGCCAGGAGAGCCCTTTTATGCAGACTTTTGCCAGATTTCGATACCCAAAATTTTTGCGATTTTCACAGAATTTTTTTCAAAAGCCGATTCCAAAGCAACTAATAGAGCTTTGCGATCGCAATCACTTCCAGAATCTGCCCCACAAAGTCTACTTTCATGATAAAGCACGAGGGACCTGCCAAAGTTAAACCATTTGGCCAGGAGAGCCCTTTTATGAAGGCATGTGCTCGATTTCGTCGCCAAATTTTTTTGTCGAATTTTACGCCCTCTCATTTTTAAAAGTCGATTCCACAGCAACTAATAGAGCTTTGCGATCGCAATCACTTCCAGAATGTGTAAAAGATATTCTAGTTTCATAACAGAACAGCAGGGACCTGCCAAAGTTAAACCATTTGGCCAGGAGAGCCCTTTTATGCAGACTTTTGCCAGATTTCGATACCCAAAATTTTTGCGATTTTCACAGAATTTTTTTCAAAAGCCGATTCCAAAGCAACTAATAGAGCTTTGCGATCGCAATCACTTCCAGAATCTGCCCCACGAATTCTACTTTCATGATAAAGCACGAGGGACCTGCCAAAGTTAAACCATTTGGCCAGGAGAGCCCTTTTATGAAGGCATGTGCTCGATTTCGTCGCCAAATTTTTTTGTCGAATTTTACGCCCTCTCATTTTTAAAAGTCGATTCCACAGCAACTAATAGAGCTTTGCGATCGCAATCACTTCCAGAATGTGTAAAAGATATTCTAGTTTCATAACAGAACAGCAGGGACCTGCCAAAGTTAAACCATTTGGCCAGGAGAGTCCTTTTATGCAGACTTTTGCCAGATTTCGATACCCAAAATTTTTGCGATTTTCACAGAATTTTTTTCAAAAGCCGATTCCAAAGCAACTAATAGAGCTTTGCGATCGCAATCACTTCCAGAATCTGCCCCACGAAGTCTACTTTCATGATAAAGCACGAGGGACCTGCCAAAGTTAAACCATTTGGCCAGGAGAGCCCTTTTATGAAGGCATGTGCTTGATTTCGTCGCCAAATTTTTTTGTCGAATTTTACGCCCTCTCATTTTTAAAAGTCGATTCCACAGCAACTAATAGAGCTTTGCGATCGCAATCACTTCCAGAATGTGTAAAAGATATTCTAGTTTCATAACAGAACAGCAGGGACCTGCCAAAGTTAAACCATTTGGCCAGGAGAGCCCTTTTATGCAGACTTTTGCCAGATTTCGATACCCAAAATTTTTGCGATTTTCACAGAATTTTTTTCAAAAGCCGATTCCAAAGCAACTAATAGAGCTTTGCGATCGCAATCACTTCCAGAATCTGCCCCACGAAGTCTACTTTCATGATAAAGCACGAGGGACCTGCCAAAGTTAAACCATTTGGCCAGGAGAGCCCTTTTATGAAGGCATGTGCTCGATTTCGTCGCCAAATTTTTTTGTCGAATTTTACGCCCTCTCATTTTTAAAAGTCGATTCCACAGCAACTAATAGAGCTTTGCGATCGCAATCACTTCCAGAATGTGTAAAAGATATTCTAGTTTCATAACAGAACAGCAGGGACCTGCCAAAGTTAAACCATTTGGCCAGGAGAGCCCTTTTATGCAGACTTTTGCCAGATTTCGATACCCAAAATTTTTGCGATTTTCACAGAATTTTTTTCAAAAGCCGATTCCAAAGCAACTAATAGAGCTTTGCGATCGCAATCACTTCCAGAATCTGCCCCACGAAGTCTACTTTCATGATAAAGCACGAGGGACCTGCCAAAGTTAAACCATTTGGCCAGGAGAGCCCTTTTATGAAGGCATGTGCTTGATTTCGTCGCCAAATTTTTTTGTCGAATTTTACGCCCTCTCATTTTTAAAAGTCGATTCCACAGCAACTAATAGAGCTTTGCGATCGCAATCACTTCCAGAATGTGTAAAAGATATTCTAGTTTCATAACAGAACAGCAGGGACTTGCCAAAGTTAAACCATTTGGCCAGGAGAGCCCTTTTATGCAGACTTTTGCCAGATTTCGATACCCAAAATTTTTGCGATTTTCACAGAATTTTTTTCAAAAGCCGATTCCAAAGCAACTAATAGAGCTTTGCGATCGCAATCACTTCCAGAATCTGCCCCACGAAGTCTACTTTCATGATAAAGCACGAGGGACCTGCCAAAGTTAAACCATTTGGCCAGGAGAGCCCTTTTATGAAGGCATGTGCTCGATTTCGTCGCCAAATTTTTTTGTCGAATTTTACGCCCTCTCATTTTTAAAAGTCGATTCCACAGCAACTAATAGAGCTTTGCGATCGCAATCACTTCCAGAATGTGTAAAAGATATTCTAGTTTCATAACAGAACAGCAGGGACCTGCCAAAGTTAAACCATTTGGCCAGGAGAGCCCTTTTATGCAGACTTTTGCCAGATTTCGATACCCAAAATTTTTGCGATTTTCACAGAATTTTTTTCAAAAGCCGATTCCAAAGCAACTAATAGAGCTTTGCGATCGCAATCACTTCCAGAATCTGCCCCACGAAGTCTACTTTCATGATAAAGCACGAGGGACCTGCCAAAGTTAAACCATTTGGTCAGGAGAGCCCTTTTATGAAGGCATGTGCTCGATTTCGTCGCCAAATTTTTTTGTCGAATTTTACGCCCTCTCATTTTTAAAAGTCGATTCCACAGCAACTAATAGAGCTTTGCGATCGCAATCACTTCCAGAATGTGTAAAAGATATTCTAGTTTCATAACAGAACAGCAGGGACCTGCCAAAGTTAAACCATTTGGCCAGGAGAGCCCTTTTATGCAGACTTTTGCCAGATTTCGATACCCAAAATTTTTGCGATTTTCACAGAATTTTTTTCAAAAGCCGATTCCAAAGCAACTAATAGAGCTTTGCGATCGCAATCACTTCCAGAATCTGCCCCACGAAGTCTACTTTCATGATAAAGCACGAGGGACCTGCCAAAGTTAAACCATTTGGCCAGGAGAGCCCTTTTATGAAGGCATGTGCTCGATTTCGTCGCCAAATTTTTTTGTCGAATTTTACGCCCTCTCATTTTTAAAAGTCGATTCCACAGCAACTAATAGAGCTTTGCGATCGCAATCACTTCCAGAATGTGTAAAAGATATTCTAGTTTCATAACAGAACAGCAGGGACCTACCAAAAATAAACCATTTGGCCAGGAGAGCCCTTTTATGCAGACTTTTGCCAGATTTCGATACCCAAAATTTTTGCGATTTTCACAGAATTTTTTTCAAAAGCCGATTCCAAAGCAACTAATAGAGCTTTGCGATCGCAATCACTTCCAGAATCTGCCCCACGAAGTCTACTTTCATGATAAAGCACGAGGGACCTGCCAAAGTTAAACCATTTGGCCAGGAGAGCCCTTTTATGAAGGCATGTGCTCGATTTCGTCGCCAAATTTTTTTGTCGAATTTTACGCCCTCTCATTTTTAAAAGTCGATTCCACAGCAACTAATAGAGCTTTGCGATCGCAATCACTTCCAGAATGTGTAAAAGATATTCTAGTTTCATAACAGAACAGCAGGGACCTGCCAAAGTTAAACCATTTGGCCAGGAGAGCCCTTTTATGCAGACTTTTGCCAGATTTCGATACCCAAAATTTTTGCGATTTTCACAGAATTTTTTTCAAAAGCCGATTCCAAAGCAACTAATAGAGCTTTGCGATCGCAATCACTTCCAGAATCTGCCCCACGAAGTCTACTTTCATGATAAAGCACGAGGGACCTGCCAAAGTTAAACCATTTGGCCAGGAGAGCGCTTTTATGAAGGCATGTGCTCGATTTCGTCGCCAAATTTTTTTGTCGAATTTTACGCCCTCTCATTTTTAAAAGTCGATTCCACAGCAACTAATAGAGCTTTGCGATCGCAATCACTTCCAGAATGTGTAAAAGATATTCTAGTTTCATAACAGAACAGCAGGGACCTGCCAAAGTTAAACCATTTGGCCAGGAGAGCCCTTTTATGCAGACTTTTGCCAGATTTCGATACCCAAAATTTTTGCGATTTTCACAGAATTTTTTTCAAAAGCCGATTCCAAAGCAACTAATAGAGCTTTGCGATCGCAATCACTTCCAGAATCTGCCCCACGAAGTCTACTTTCATGATAAAGCACGAGGGACCTGCCAAAGTTAAACCATTTGGCCAGGAGAGCCCTTTTATGAAGGCATGTGCTCGATTTCGTCGCCAAATTTTTTTGTCGAATTTTACGCCCTCTCATTTTTAAAAGTCGATTACACAGCAACTAATAGAGCTTTGCGATCGCAATCACTTCCAGAATGTGTAAAAGATATTCTAGTTTCATAACAGAACAGCAGGGACCTGCCAAAGTTAAACCATTTGGCCAGGAGAGCCCTTTTATGCAGACTTTTGCCAGATTTCGATACCCAAAATTTTTGCGATTTTCACAGAATTTTTTTCAAAAGCCGATTCCAAAGCAACTAATAGAGCTTTGCGATCGCAATCACTTCCAGAATCTGCCCCACGAAGTCTACTTTCATGATAAAGCACGAGGGACCTGCCAAAGTTAAACCATTTGGCCAGGAGAGCCCTTTTATGAAGGCATGTGCTCGATTTCGTCGCCAAATTTTTTTGTCGAATTTTACGCCCTCTCATTTTTAAAAGTCGATTCCACAGCAACTAATAGAGCTTTGCGATCGCAATCACTTCCAGAATGTGTAAAAGATATTCTAGTTTCATAACAGAACAGCAGGGACCTGCCAAAGTTAAACCATTTGGCCAGGAGAGCCCTTTTATGCAGACTTTTGCCAGATTTCGATACCCAAAATTTTTGCGATTTTCACAGAATTTTTTTCAAAAGCCGATTCCAAAGCAACTAATAGAGCTTTGCGATCGCAATCACTTCCAGAATCTGCCCCACGAAGTCTACTTTCATGATAAAGCACGAGGGACCTGCCAAAGTTAAACCATTTGGCCAGGAGAGCCCTTTTATGAAGGCATGTGCTCGATTTCGTCGCCAAATTTTTTTGTCGAATTTTACGCCCTCTCATTTTTAAAAGTCGATTCCACAGCAACTAATAGAGCTTTGCGATCGCAATCACTTCCAGAATGTGTAAAAGATATTCTAGTTTCATAACAGAACAGCAGGGACCTGCCAAAGTTAAACCATTTGGCCAGGAGAGCCCTTTTATGCAGACTTTTGCCAGATTTCGATACCCAAAATTTTTGCGATTTTCACAGAATTTTTTTCAAAAGCCGATTCCAAAGCAACTAATAGAGCTTTGCGATCGCAATCACTTCCAGAATCTGCCCCACGAAGTCTACTTTCATGATAAAGCACGAGGGACCTGCCAAAGTTAAACCATTTGGCCAGGAGAGCCCTTTTATGAAGGCATGTGCTCGATTTCGTCGCCAAATTTTTTTGTCGAATTTTACGCCCTCTCATTTTTAAAAGTCGATTCCACAGCAACTAATAGAGCTTTGCGATCGCAATCACTTCCAGAATGTGTAAAAGATATTCTAGTTTCATAACAGAACAGCAGGGACCTGCCAAAGTTAAACCATTTGGCCAGGAGAGCCCTTTTATGCAGACTTTTGCCAGATTTCGATACCCAAAATTTTTGCGATTTTCACAGAATTTTTTTCAAAAGCCGATTCCAAAGCAACTAATAGAGCTTTGCGATCGCAATCACTTCCAGAATCTGCCCCACGAAGTCTACTTTCATGATAAAGCACGAGGGACCTGCCAAAGTTAAACCATTTGGCCAGGAGAGCCCTTTTATGAAGGCATGTGCTCGATTTCGTCGCCAAATTTTTTTGTCGAATTTTACGCCCTCTCATTTTTAAAAGTCGATTCCACAGCAACTAATAGAGCTTTGCGATCGCAATCACTTCCAGAATGTGTAAAAGATATTCTAGTTTCATAACAGAACAGCAGGGACCTGCCAAAGTTAAACCATTTGGCCAGGAGAGCCCTTTTATGCAGACTTTTGCCAGATTTCGATACCCAAAATTTTTGCGATTTTCACAGAATTTTTTTCAAAAGCCGATTCCAAAGCAACTAATAGAGCTTTGCGATCGCAATCACTTCCAGAATCTGCCCCACGAAGTCTACTTTCATGATAAAGCACGAGGGACCTGCCAAAGTTAAACCATTTGGCCAGGAGAGCCCTTTTATGAAGGCATGTGCTCGATTTCGTCGCCAAATTTTTTTGTCGAATTTTACGCCCTCTCATTTTTAAAAGTCGATTCAACAGCAACTAATAGAGCTTTGCGATCGCAATCACTTCCAGAATGTGTAAAAGATATTCTAGTTTCATAACAGAACAGCAGGGACCTGCCAAAGTTAAACCATTTGGCCAGGAGAGCCCTTTTATGCAGACTTTTGCCAGATTTCGATACCCAAAAATTTTTGCGATTTTCACAGAATTTTTTTCAAAAGCCGATTCCAAAGCAACTAATAGAGCTTTGCTAACGCAATCACTTCCAGAATCTGCCCCACGAAGTCTACTTTCATGATAAAGCACGAGGGACCTGCCAAAGTTAAACCATTTGGCCAGGAGAGCCCTTTTATGAAGGCATGTGCTCGATTTCGTCGCCAAATTTTTTTGTCGAATTTTAAGCCCTCTCATTTTTAAAAGTCGATTCCACAGCAACTAATAGAGCTTTGCGATCGCAATCACTTCCAGAATGTGTAAAAGATATTCTAGTTTCATAACAGAACAGCAGGGACCTGCCAAAGTTAAACCATTTGGCCAGGAGAGCCCTTTTATGCAGACTTTTGCCAGATTTCGATACCCAAAATTTTTGCGATTTTCACAGAATTTTTTTCAAAAGCCGATTCCAAATCAACTAATAGAGCTTTGCGATCGCAATCACTTCCAGAATCTGCCCCACGAAGTCTACTTTCATGATAAAGCACGAGGGACCTGCCAAAGTTAAACCATTTGGCCAGGAGAGCCCTTTTATGAAGGCATGTGCTCGATTTCGTCGCCAAATTTTTTTGTCGAATTTTACGCCCTCTCATTTTTAAAAGTCGATTCCACAGCAACTAATAGAGCTTTGCGATCGCAATCACTTCCAGAATGTGTAAAAGATATTCTAGTTTCATAACAGAACAGCAGGGACCTGCCAAAGTTAAACCATTTGGCCAGGAGAGCCCTTTTATGCAGACTTTTGCCAGATTTCGATACCCAAAATTTTTGCGATTTTCACAGAATTTTTTTCAAAAGCCGATTCCAAAGCAACTAATAGAGCTTTGCGATCGCAATCACTTCCAGAATCTGCCCCACGAAGTCTAATTTCATGATAAAGCACGAGGGACCTGCCAAAGTTAAACCATTTGGCCAGGAGAGCCCTTTTATGAAGGCATGTGCTCGATTTCGTCGCCAAATTTTTTTGTCGAATTTTACGCCCTCTCATTTTTAAAAGTCGATTCCACAGCAACTAATAGAGCTTTGCGATCGCAATCACTTCCAGAATGTGTAAAAGATATTCTAGTTTCATATCAGAACAGCAGGGACCTGCCAAAGTTAAACCATTTGGCCAGGAGAGCCCTTTTATGCAGACTTTTGCCAGATTTCGATACCCAAAATTTTTGCGATTTTCACAGAATTTTTTTCAAAAGCCGATTCCAAAGCAACTAATAGAGCTTTGCGATCGCAATCACTTCCAGAATCTGCCCCACGAAGTCTACTTTCATGATAAAGCACGAGGGACCTGCCAAAGTTAAACCATTTGGCCAGGAGAGCCCTTTTATGAAGGCATGTGCTCGATTTCGTCGCCAAATTTTTTTGTCGAATTTTACGCCCTCTCATTTTTAAAAGTCGATTCCACAGCAACTAATAGAGCTTTGCGATCGCAATCACTTCCAGAATGTGTAAAAGATATTCTAGTTTCATAACAGAACAGCAGGGACCTGCCAAAGTTAAACCATTTGGCCAGGAGAGCCCTTTTATGCAGACTTTTGCCAGATTTCGATACCCAAAATTTTTGCGATTTTCACAGAATTTTTTTCAAAAGCCGATTCCAAAGCAACTAATAGAGCTTTGCGATCGCAATCACTTCCAGAATCTGCCCCACGAAGTCTACTTTCATGATAAAGCACGAGGGACCTGCCAAAGTTAAACCATTTGGCCAGGAGAGCCCTTTTATGAAGGCATGTGCTCGATTTCGTCGCCAAATTTTTTTGTCGAATTTTACGCCCTCTCATTTTTAAAAGTCGATTCCACAGCAACTAATAGAGCTTTACGATCGCAATCACTTCCAGAATGTGTAAAAGATATTCTAGTTTCATAACAGAACAGCAGGGACCTGCCAAAGTTAAACCATTTGGCCAGGAGAGCCCTTTTATGCAGACTTTTGCCAGATTTCGATACCCAAAATTTTTGCGATTTTCACAGAATTTTTTTCAAAAGCCGATTCCAAAGCAACTAATAGAGCTTTGCGATCGCAATCACTTCCAGAATCTGCCCCACGAAGTCTACTTTCATGATAAAGCACGAGGGACCTGCCAAAGTTAAACCATTTGGCCAGGAGAGCCCTTTTATGAAGGCATGTGCTCGATTTCGTCGCCAAATTTTTTTGTCGAATTTTACGCCCTCTCATTTTTAAAAGTCGATTCCACAGCAACTAATAGAGCTTTGCGATCGCAATCACTTCCAGAGTGTGTAAAAGATATTCTAGTTTCATAACAGAACAGCAGGGACCTGCCAAAGTTAAACCATTTGGCCAGGAGAGTCCTTTTATGCAGACTTTTGCCAGATTTCGATACCCAAAATTTTTGCGATTTTCACAGAATTTTTTTCAAAAGCCGATTCCAAAGCAACTAATAGAGCTTTGCGATCGCAATCACTTCCAGAATCTGCCCCACGAAGTCTACTTTCATGATAAAGCACGAGGGACCTGCCAAAGTTAAACCATTTGGCCAGGAGAGCCCTTTTATGAAGGCATGTGCTCGATTTCGTCGCCAAATTTTTTTGTCGAATTTTACGCCCTCTCATATTTAAAAGTCGATTCCACAGCAACTAATAGAGCTTTGCGATCGCAATCACTTCCAGAATGTGTAAAAGATATTCTAGTTTCATAACAGAACAGCAGGGACCTGCCAAAGTTATACCATTTGGCCAGGAGAGCCCTTTTATGCAGACTTTTGCCAGATTTCGATACCCAAAATTTTTGCGATTTTCACAGAATTTTTTTCAAAAGATGATTCCAAAGCAACTAATAGAGCTTTGCGATCGCAATCACTTCCAGAATCTGCCCCACGAAGTCTACTTTCATGATAAAGCACGAAGGACCTGCCAAAGTTAAACCATTTGGCCAGGAGAGCCCTTTTATGAAGGCATGTGCTCGATTTCGTCGCCAAATTTTTTTGTCGAATTTTACGCCCTCTCATTTTTAAAAGTCGATTCCACAGCAACTAATAGAGCTTTGCGATCGCAATCACTTCCAGAATGTGTAAAAGATATTCTAGTTTCATAACAGAACAGCAGGGACCTGCCAAAGTTAAACCATTTGGCCAGGAGAGCCCTTTTATGCAGACTTTTGCCAGATTTCGATACCCAAAATTTTTGCGATTTTCACAGAATTTTTTTCAAAAGCCGATTCCAAAGCAACTAATAGAGCTTTGCGATCGCAATCACTTCCAGAATCTGCCCCACGAAGTCTACTTTCATGATAAAGCACGAGGGACCTGCCAAAGTTAAACCATTTGGCCAGGAGAGCCCTTTTATGAAGGCATGTGCTCGATTTCGTCGCCAAATTTTTTTGTCGAATTTTACGCCCTCTCATTTTTAAAAGTCGATTCCACAGCAACTAATAGAGCTTTACGATCGCAATCACTTCCAGAATGTGTAAAAGATATTCTAGTTTCATAACAGAACAGCAGGGACCTGCCAAAGTTAAACCATTTGGCCAGGAGAGCCCTTTTATGCAGACTTTTGCCAGATTTCGATACCCAAAATTTTTGCGATTTTCACAGAATTTTTTTCAAAAGCCGATTCCAAAGCAACTAATAGAGCTTTGCGATCGCAATCACTTCCAGAATCTGCCCCACGAAGTCTACTTTCATGATAAAGCACGAGGGACCTGCTAAAGTTAAACCATTTGGCCAGGAGAGCCCTTTTATGAAGGCATGTGCTCGATTTCGTCGCCAAATTTTTTTGTCGAATTTTACGCCCTCTCATTTTTAAAAGTCGATTCCACAGCAACTAATAGAGCTTTGCGATCGCAATCACTTCCAGAATGTGTAAAAGATATTCTAGTTTCATAACAGAACAGCAGGGACCTGCCAAAGTTAAACCATTTGGCCAGGAGAGTCCTTTTATGCAGACTTTTGCCAGATTTCGATACCCAAAATTTTTGCGATTTTCACAGAATTTTTTTCAAAAGCCGATTCCAAAGCAACTAATAGAGCTTTGCGATCGCAATCACTTCCAGAATCTGCCCCACGAAGTCTACTTTCATGATAAAGCACGAGGGACCTGCCAAAGTTAAACCATTTGGCCAGGAGAGCCCTTTTATGAAGGCATGTGCTCGATTTCGTCGCCAAATTTTTTTGTCGAATTTTACGCCCTCTCATATTTAAAAGTCGATTCCACAGCAACTAATAGAGCTTTGCGATCGCAATCACTTCCAGAATGTGTAAAAGATATTCTAGTTTCATAACAGAACAGCAGGGACCTGCCAAAGTTATACCATTTGGCCAGGAGAGCCCTTTTATGCAGACTTTTGCCAGATTTCGATACCCAAAATTTTTGCGATTTTCACAGAATTTTTTTCAAAAGATGATTCCAAAGCAACTAATAGAGCTTTGCGATCGCAATCACTTCCAGAATCTGCCCAACGAAGTCTACTTTCATGATAAAGCACGAAGGACCTGTCAAAGTTAAACCATTTGGCCAGGAGAGCCCTTTTATGAAGGCATGTGCTCGATTTCGTCGCCAAATTTTTTTGTCGAATTTTACGCCCTCTCATTTTTAAAAGTCGATTCCACAGCAACTAATAGAGCTTTGCGATCGCAATCACTTCCAGAATGTGTAAAAGATATTCTAGTTTCATAACAGA
This sequence comes from Salticus scenicus, assembly GCA_963930645.1. NCBI lineage: Eukaryota > Metazoa > Arthropoda > Arachnida > Araneae > Salticidae > Salticus > Salticus scenicus. The sequence goes on from CAWVNO010000382.1 coordinate 54,698, forward strand.
ACAGCAGGGACCTGCCAAAGTTAAACCATTTGGCCAGGAGAGCCCTTTTATGCAGACTTTTGCCAGATTTCGATACCCAAAATTTTTGCGATTTTCACAGAATTTTTTTCAAAAGCCGATTCCAAAGCAACTAATAGAGCTTTGCGATCGCAATCACTTCCAGAATCTGCCCCACGAAGTCTACTTTCATGATAAAGCACGAGGGACCTGCCAAAGTTAAACCATTTGGCCAGGAGAGCCCTTTTATGAAGGCATGTGCTCGATTTCGTCCCCAAATTTTTTTGTCGAATTTTACGCCCTCTCATTTTTAAAAGTCGATTCCACAGCAACTAATAGAGCTTTGCGATCGCAATCACTTCCAGAATGTGTAAAAGATATTCTAGTTTCATAACAGAACAGCAGGGACCTGCCAAAGTTAAACCATTTGGCCAGGAGAGCCCTTTTATGCAGACTTTTGCCAGATTTCGATACTCAAAATTTTTGCGATTTTCACAGAATTTTTTTCAAAAGCCGATTCCAAAGTAACTAATAGAGCTTTGCGATCGCAATCACTTCCAGAATCTGCCCCACGAAGTCTACTTTCATGATAAAGCACGAGGGACCTGCCAAAGTTAAACCATTTGGCCAGGAGAGCCCTTTTATGAAGGCATGTGCTCGATTTCGTCGCCAAATTTTTTTGTCGAATTTTACGCCCTCTCATTTTTAAAAGTCGATTCCACAGCAACTAATAGAGCTTTGCGATCGCAATCACTTCCAGAATGTGTAAAAGATATTCTAGTTTCATAACAGAACAGCAGGGACCTGCCAAAGTTAAACCATTTGGCCAGGAGAGCCCTTTTATGCAGACTTTTGCCAGATTTCGATACCCAAAATTTTTGCGATTTTCACAGAATTTTTTCAAAAGCCGATTCCAAAGCAACTAATAGAGCTTTGCGATCGCAATCACTTCCAGAATCTGCCCCACGAAGTCTACTTTCATGATAAAGCACGAGGGACCTGCCAAAGTTAAACCATTTGGCCAGGAGAGCCCTTTTATGAAGGCATGTGCTCGATTTCGTCGCCAAATTTTTTTGTCGAATTTTACGCCCTCTCATTTTTAAAAGTCGATTCCACAGCAACTAATAGAGCTTTGCGATCGCAATCACTTCCAGAATGTGTAAAAGATATTCTAGTTTCATAACAGAACAGCAGGGACCTGCCAAAGTTAAACCATTTGGCCAGGAGAGCCCTTTTATGCAGACTTTTGCCAGATTTCGATACCCAAAATTTTTGCGATTTTCACAGAATTTTTTTCAAAAGCCGATTCCAAAGCAACTAATAGAGCTTTGCGATCGCAATCACTTCCTGAATCTGCCCCACGAAGTCTACTTTCATGATAAAGCACGAGGGACCTGCCAAAGTTAAACCATTTGGCCAGGAGAGCCCTTTTATGAAGGCATGTGCTCGATTTCGTCGCCAAATTTTTTTGTCGAATTTTACGCCCTCTCATTTTTAAAAGTCGATTCCACAGCAACTAATAGAGCTTTGCGATCGCAATCACTTCCAGAATGTATAAAAGATATTCTAGTTTCATAACAGAACAGCAGGGACCTGCCAAAGTTAAACCATTTGGCCAGGAGAGCCCTTTTATGCAGACTTTTGCCAGATTTCGATACCCAAAATTTTTGCGATTTTCACAGAATTTTTTTCAAAAGCCGATTCCAAAGCAACTAATAGAGCTTTGCGATCGCAATCACTTCCAGAATCTGCCCCACGAAGTCTACTTTCATGATAAAGCACGAGGGACCTGCCAAAGTTAAACCATTTGGCCAGGAGAGCCCTTTTATGAAGGCATGTGCTCGATTTCGTCGCCAAATTTTTTTGTCGAATTTTACGCCCTCTCCTTTTTAAAAGTCGATTCCACAGCAACTAATAGAGCTTTGCGATCGCAATCACTTCCAGAATGTGTAAAAGATATTCTAGTTTCATAACAGAACAGCAGGGACCTGCCAAAGTTAAACCATTTGGCCAGGAGAGCCCTTTTATGCAGACTTTTGCCAGATTTCGATACCCAAAATTTTTGCGATTTTCACAGAATTTTTTTCAAAAGCCGATTCCAAAGCAACTAATAGAGCGTTGCGATCGCAATCACTTCCAGAATCTGCACCACGAAGTCTACTTTCATGATAAAGCACGAGGGACCTGCCAAAGTTAAACCATTTGGCCAGGAGAGCCCTTTTATGAAGGCATGTGCTCGATTTCGTCGCCAAATTTTTTTGTCGAATTTTACGCCCTCTCATTTTTAAAAGTCGATTCCACAGCAACTAATAGAGCTTTGCGATCGCAATCACTTCCAGAATGTGTAAAAGATATTCTAGTTTCATAACAGAACAGCAGGGACCTGCCAAAGTTAAACCATTTGGCCAGGAGAGCCCTTTTATGCAGACTTTTGCCAGATTTCGATACCCAAAATTTTTGCGATTTTCACAGAATTTTTTTCAAAAGCCGATTCCAAAGCAACTAATAGAGCTTTGCGATCGCAATCACTTCCAGAATCTGCCCCACGAAGTCTACTTTCATGATAAAGCACGAGGGACCTGCCAAAGTTAAACCATTTGGCCAGGAGAGCCCTTTTATGAAGGCATGTGCTCGATTTCGTCGCCAAATTTTTTTGTCGAATTTTACGCCCTCTCATTTTTAAAAGTCGATTCCACAGCAACTAATAGAGCTTTGCGATCGCAATCACTTCCAGAATGTGTAAAAGATATTCTAGTTTCATAACAGAACAGCAGGGACCTGCCAAAGTTAAACCATTTGGCCAGGAGAGCCCTTTTATGCAGACTTTTGCCAGATTTCGATACCCAAAATTTTTGCGATTTTCACAGAATTTTTTTCAAAAGCCGATTCCAAAGCAACTAATAGAGCTTTGCGATCGCAATCACTTCCAGAATCTGCCCCACGAAGTCTACTTTCATGATAAAGCACGAGGGACCTGCCAAAGTTAAACCATTTAGCCAGGAGAGCCCTTTTATGAAGGCATGTGCTCGATTTCGTCGCCAAATTTTTTTGTCGAATTTTACGCCCTCTCATTTTTAAAAGTCGATTCCACAGCAACTAATAGAGCTTTGCGATCGCAATCACTTCCAGAATGTGTAAAAGATATTCTAGTTTCATAACAGAACAGCAGGGACCTGCCAAAGTTAAACCATTTGGCCAGGAGAGCCCTTTTATGCAGACTTTTGCCAGATTTTGATACCCAAAATTTTTGCGATTTTCACAGAATTTTTTTCAAAAGCCGATTCCAAAGCAACTAATAGAGCTTTGCGATCGCAATCACTTCCAGAATCTGCCCCACGTAGTCTACTTTCATGATAAAGCACGAGGGACCTGCCAAAGTTAAACCATTTGGCCAGGAGAGCCCTTTTATGAAGGCATGTGCTCGATTTCGTCGCCAAATTTTTTTGTCGAATTTTACGCCCTCTCATATTTAAAAGTCGATTCCACAGCAACTAATAGAGCTTTGCGATCGCAATCACTTCCAGAATGTGTAAAAGATATTCTAGTTTCATAACAGAACAGCAGGGACCTGCCAAAGTTAAACCATTTGGCCAGGAGAGCCCTTTTATGCAGACTTTTGCCAGATTTCGATACCCAAAATTTTTGCGATTTTCACAGAATTTTTTTCAAAAGATGATTCCAAAGCAACTAATAGAGCTTTGCGATCGCAATCACTTCCAGAATCTGCCCCACGAAGTCTACTTTCATGATAAAGCACGAAGGACCTGTCAAAGTTAAACCATTTGGCCAGGAGAGCCCTTTTATGAAGGCATGTGCTCGATTTCGTCGCCAAATTTTTTTGTCGAATTTTACGCCCTCTCATTTTTAAAAGTCGATTCCACAGCAACTAATAGAGCTTTGCGATCGCAATCACTTCCAGAATGTGTAAAAGATATTCTAGTTTCATAACAGAACAGCAGGGACCTGCCAAAGTTAAACCATTTGGCCAGGAGAGCCCTTTTATGCAGACTTTTGCCAGATTTCGATACCCAAAATTTTTGCGATTTTCACAGAATTTTTTTCAAAAGCCGATTCCAAAGCAACTAATAGAGCTTTGCGATCGCAATCACTTCCAGAATCTGCCCCACGAAGTCTACTTTTATGATAAAGCACGAGGGACCTGCCAAAGTTAAACCATTTGGCCAGGAGAGCCCTTTTATGAAGGCATGTGCTCGATTTCGTCGCCAAATTTTTTTGTCGAATTTTACGCCCTCTCATTTTTAAAAGTCGATTCCACAGCAACTAATAGAGCTTTGCGATCGCAATCACTTCCAGAATGTGTAAAAGATATTCTAGTTTCATAACAGAACAGCAGGGACCTGCCAAAGTTAAACCATTTGGCCAGGAGAGCCCTTTTATGCAGACTTTTGCCAGATTTCGATACTCAAAATTTTTGCGATTTTCACAGAATTTTTTTCAAAAGCCGATTCCAAAGTAACTAATAGAGCTTTGCGATCGCAATCACTTCCAGAATCTGCCCCACGAAGTCTACTTTCATGATAAAGCACGAGGGACCTGCCAAAGTTAAACCATTTGGCCAGGAGAGCCCTTTTATGAAGGCATGTGCTCGATTTCGTCGCCAAATTTTTTTGTCGAATTTTACGCCCTCTCATTTTTAAAAGTCGATTCCACAGCAACTAATAGAGCTTTGCGATCGCAATCACTTCCAGAATGTGTAAAAGATATTCTAGTTTCATAACAGAACAGCAGGGACCTGCCAAAGTTAAACCATTTGGCCAGGAGAGCCCTTTTATGCAGACTTTTGCCAGATTTCGATACCCAAAATTTTTGCGATTTTCACAGAATTTTTTTCAAAAGCCGATTCCAAAGCAACTAATAGAGCTTTGCGATCGCAATCACTTCCAGAATCTGCCCCACGAAGTCTACTTTCATGATAAAGCACGAGGGACCTGCCAAAGTTAAACCATTTGGCCAGGAGAGCCCTTTTATGAAGGCATGTGCTCGATTTCGTCGCCAAATTTTTTTGTCGAATTTTACGCCCTCTCATTTTTAAAAGTCGATTCCACAGCAACTAATAGAGCTTTGCGATCGCAATCACTTCCAGAATGTGTAAAAGATATTCTAGTTTCATAACAGAACAGCAGGGACCTGCCAAAGTTAAACCATTTGGCCAGGAGAGCCCTTTTATGCAGACTTTTGCCAGATTTCGATACCCAAAATTTTTGCGATTTTCACAGAATTTTTTCAAAAGCCGATTCCAAAGCAACTAATAGAGCTTTGCGATCGCAATCACTTCCAGAATCTGCCCCACGAAGTCTACTTTCATGATAAAGCACGAGGGACCTGCCAAAGTTAAACCATTTGGCCAGGAGAGCCCTTTTATGAAGGCATGTGCTCGATTTCGTCGCCAAATTTTTTTGTCGAATTTTACGCCCTCTCATTTTTAAAAGTCGATTCCACAGCAACTAATAGAGCTTTGCGATCGCAATCACTTCCAGAATGTGTAAAAGATATTCTAGTTTCATAACAGAACAGCAGGGACCTGCCAAAGTTAAACCATTTGGCCAGGAGAGCCCTTTTATGCAGACTTTTGCCAGATTTCGATACCCAAAATTTTTGCGATTTTCACAGAATTTTTTTCAAAAGCCGATTCCAAAGCAACTAATAGAGCTTTGCGATCGCAATCACTTCCAGAATCTGCCCCACGAAGTCTACTTTCATGATAAAGCACGACGGACCTGCCAAAGTTAAACCATTTGGCCAGGAGAGCCCTTTTATGAAGGCATGTGCTCGATTTCGTCGCCAAATTTTTTTGTCGAATTTTACGCCCTCTCATTTTTAAAAGTCGATTCCACAGCAACTAATAGAGCTTTGCGATCGCAATCACTTCCAGAATGTATAAAAGATATTCTAGTTCCATAACAGAACAGCAGGGACCTGCCAAAGTTAAACCATTTGGCCAGGAGAGCCCTTTTATGCAGACTTTTGCCAGATTTCGATAGCCAAAATTTTTGCGATTTTCACAGAATTTTTTTCAAAAGCCGATTCCAAAGCAACTAATAGAGCTTTGCGATCGCAATCACTTCCAGAATCTGCCCCACGAAGTCTACTTTCATGATAAAGCACGAGGGACCTGCCAAAGTTAAACCATTTGGCCAGGAGAGCCCTTTTATGAAGGCATGTGCTCGATTTCGTCGCCAAATTTTTTTGTCGAATTTTACGCCCTCTCCTTTTTAAAAGTCGATTCCACAGCAACTAATAGAGCTTTGCGATCGCAATCACTTCCAGAATGTGTAAATGATATTCTAGTTTCATAACAGAACAGCAGGGACCTGCCAAAGTTAAACCATTTGGCCAGGAGAGCCCTTTTATGCAGACTTTTGCCAGATTTCGATACCCAAAATTTTTGCGATTTTCACAGAATTTTTTTCAAAAGCCGATTCCAAAGCAACTAATAGAGCGTTGCGATCGCAATCACTTCCAGAATCTGCCCCACGAAGTCTACTTTCATGATAAAGCACGAGGGACCTGCCAAAGTTAAACCATTTGGCCAGGAGAGCCCTTTTATGAAGGCATGTGCTCGATTTCGTCGCCAAATTTTTTTGTCGAATTTTACGCCCTCTCATTTTTAAAAGTCGATTCCACAGCAACTAATAGAGCTTTGCGATCGCAATCACTTCCAGAATGTGTAAAAGATATTCTAGTTCCATAACAGAACAGCAGGGACCTGCCAAAGTTAAACCATTTGGCCAGGAGAGCCCTTTTATGCAGACTTTTGCCAGATTTCGATACCCAAAATTTTTGCGATTTTCACAGAATTTTTTTCAAAAGCCGATTCCAAAGCAACTAATAGAGCTTTGCGATCGCAATCACTTCCAGAATCTGCCCCACGAAGTCTACTTTCATGATAAAGCACGAGGGACCTGCCAAAGTTAAACCATTTGGCCAGGAGAGCCCTTTTATGAAGGCATGTGCTCGATTTCGTCGCCAAATTTTTTTGTCGAATTTTACGCCCTCTCCTTTTTAAAAGTCGATTCCACAGCAACTAATAGAGCTTTGCGATCGCAATCACTTCCAGAATGTGTAAAAGATATTCTAGTTTCATAACAGAACAGCAGGGACCTGCCAAAGTTAAACCATTTGGCCAGGAGAGCCCTTTTATGCAGACTTTTGCCAGATTTCGATACCCAAAATTTTTGCGATTTTCACAGAATTTTTTTCAAAAGCCGATTCCAAAGCAACTAATAGAGCGTTGCGATCGCAATCACTTCCAGAATCTGCACCACGAAGTCTACTTTCATGATAAAGCACGAGGGACCTGCCAAAGTTAAACCATTTGGCCAGGAGAGCCCTTTTATGAAGGCATGTGCTCGATTTCGTCGCCAAATTTTTTTGTCGAATTTTACGCCCTCTCATTTTTAAAAGTCGATTCCACAGCAACTAATAGAGCTTTGCGATCGCAATCACTTCCAGAATGTGTAAAAGATATTCTAGTTTCATAACAGAACAGCAGGGACCTGCCAAAGTTAAACCATTTGGCCAGGAGAGCCCTTTTATGCAGACTTTTGCCAGATTTCGATACCCAAAATTTTTGCGATTTTCACAGAATTTTTTTCAAAAGCCGATTCCAAAGCAACTAATAGAGCTTTGCGATCGCAATCACTTCCAGAATCTGCCCCACGAAGTCTACTTTCATGATAAAGCACGAGGGACCTGCCAAAGTTAAACCATTTGGCCAGGAGAGCCCTTTTATGAAGGCATGTGCTCGATTTCGTCGCCAAATTTTTTTGTCGAATTTTACGCCCTCTCATTTTTAAAAGTCGATTCCACAGCAACTAATAGAGCTTTGCGATCGCAATCACTTCCAGAATGTGTAAAAGATATTCTAGTTTCATAACAGAACAGCAGGGACCTGCCAAAGTTAAACCATTTGGCCAGGAGAGCCCTTTTATGCAGACTTTTGCCAGATTTCGATACCCAAAATTTTTGCGATTTTCACAGAATTTTTTTCAAAAGCCGATTCCAAAGCAACTAATAGAGCTTTGCGATCGCAATCACTTCCAGAATCTGCCCCACGAAGTCTACTTTCATGATAAAGCACGAGGGACCTGCCAAAGTTAAACCATTTGGCCAGGAGAGCCCTTTTATGAAGGCATGTGCTCGATTTCGTCGCCAAATTTTTTTGTCGAATTTTACGCCCTCTCATTTTTAAAAGTCGATTCCACAGCAACTAATAGAGCTTTGCGATCGCAATCACTTCCAGAATGTGTAAAAGATATTCTAGTTTCATAACAGAACAGCAGGGACCTGCCAAAGTTAAACCATTTGGCCAGGAGAGCCCTTTTATGCAGACTTTTGCCAGATTTCGATACCCAAAATTTTTGCGATTTTCACAGAATTTTTTTCAAAAGCCGATTCCAAAGCAACTAATAGAGCTTTGCGATCGCAATCACTTCCAGAATCTGCCCCACGAAGTCTACTTTCATGATAAAGCACGAGGGACCTGCCAAAGTTAAACCATTTGGCCAGGAGAGCCCTTTTATGAAGGCATGTGCTCGATTTCGTCGCCAAATTTTTTTGTCGAATTTTACGCCCTCTCATATTTAAAAGTCGATTCCACAGCAACTAATAGAGCTTTGCGATCGCAATCACTTCCAGAATGTGTAAAAGATATTCTAGTTTCATAACAGAACAGCAGGGACCTGCCAAAGTTAAACCATTTGGCCAGGAGAGCCCTTTTATGCAGACTTTTGCCAGATTTCGATACCCAAAATTTTTGCGATTTTCACAGAATTTTTTTCAAAAGATGATTCCAAAGCAACTAATAGAGCTTTGCGATCGCAATCACTTCCAGAATCTGCCCCACGAAGTCTACTTTCATGATAAAGCACGAAGGACCTGTCAAAGTTAAACCATTTGGCCAGGAGAGCCCTTTTATGAAGGCATGTGCTCGATTTCGTCGCCAAATTTTTTTGTCGAATTTTACGCCCTCTCATTTTTAAAAGTCGATTCCACAGCAACTAATAGAGCTTTGCGATCGCAATCACTTCCAGAATGTGTAAAAGATATTCTAGTTTCATAACAGAACAGCAGGGACCTGCCAAAGTTAAACCATTTGGCCAGGAGAGCCCTTTTATGCAGACTTTTGCCAGATTTCGATACCCAAAATTTTTGCGATTTTCACAGAATTTTTTTCAAAAGCCGATTCCAAAGCAACTAATAGAGCTTTGCGATCGCAATCACTTCCAGAATCTGCCCCACGAAGTCTACTTTTATGATAAAGCACGAGGGACCTGCCAAAGTTAAACCATTTGGCCAGGAGAGCCCTTTTATGAAGGCATGTGCTCGATTTCGTCGCCAAATTTTTTTGTCGAATTTTACGCCCTCTCATTTTTAAAAGTCGATTCCACAGCAACTAATAGAGCTTTGCGATCGCAATCACTTCCAGAATGTGTAAAAGATATTCTAGTTTCATAACAGAACAGCAGGGACCTGCCAAAGTTAAACCATTTGGCCAGGAGAGCCCTTTTATGCAGACTTTTGCCAGATTTCGATACTCAAAATTTTTGCGATTTTCACAGAATTTTTTTCAAAAGCCGATTCCAAAGTAACTAATAGAGCTTTGCGATCGCAATCACTTCCAGAATCTGCCCCACGAAGTCTACTTTCATGATAAAGCACGAGGGACCTGCCAAAGTTAAACCATTTGGCCAGGAGAGCCCTTTTATGAAGGCATGTGCTCGATTTCGTCGCCAAATTTTTTTGTCGAATTTTACGCCCTCTCATTTTTAAAAGTCGATTCCACAGCAACTAATAGAGCTTTGCGATCGCAATCACTTCCAGAATGTGTAAAAGATATTCTAGTTTCATAACAGAACAGCAGGGACCTGCCAAAGTTAAACCATTTGGCCAGGAGAGCCCTTTTATGCAGACTTTTGCCAGATTTCGATACCCAAAATTTTTGCGATTTTCACAGAATTTTTTTCAAAAGCCGATTCCAAAGCAACTAATAGAGCTTTGCGATCGCAATCACTTCCAGAATCTGCCCCACGAAGTCTACTTTCATGATAAAGCACGAGGGACCTGCCAAAGTTAAACCATTTGGCCAGGAGAGCCCTTTTATGAAGGCATGTGCTCGATTTCGTCGCCAAATTTTTTTGTCGAATTTTACGCCCTCTCATTTTTAAAAGTCGATTCCACAGCAACTAATAGAGCTTTGCGATCGCAATCACTTCCAGAATGTGTAAAAGATATTCTAGTTTCATAACAGAACAGCAGGGACCTGCCAAAGTTAAACCATTTGGCCAGGAGAGCCCTTTTATGCAGACTTTTGCCAGATTTCGATACCCAAAATTTTTGCGATTTTCACAGAATTTTTTCAAAAGCCGATTCCAAAGCAACTAATAGAGCTTTGCGATCGCAATCACTTCCAGAATCTGCCCCACGAAGTCTACTTTCATGATAAAGCACGAGGGACCTGCCAAAGTTAAACCATTTGGCCAGGAGAGCCCTTTTATGAAGGCATGTGCTCGATTTCGTCGCCAAATTTTTTTGTCGAATTTTACGCCCTCTCATTTTTAAAAGTCGATTCCACAGCAACTAATAGAGCTTTGCGATCGCAATCACTTCCAGAATGTGTAAAAGATATTCTAGTTTCATAACAGAACAGCAGGGACCTGCCAAAGTTAAACCATTTGGCCAGGAGAGCCCTTTTATGCAGACTTTTGCCAGATTTCGATACCCAAAATTTTTGCGATTTTCACAGAATTTTTTTCAAAAGCCGATTCCAAAGCAACTAATAGAGCTTTGCGATCGCAATCACTTCCAGAATCTGCCCCACGAAGTCTACTTTCATGATAAAGCACGACGGACCTGCCAAAGTTAAACCATTTGGCCAGGAGAGCCCTTTTATGAAGGCATGTGCTCGATTTCGTCGCCAAATTTTTTTGTCGAATTTTACGCCCTCTCATTTTTAAAAGTCGATTCCACAGCAACTAATAGAGCTTTGCGATCGCAATCACTTCCAGAATGTATAAAAGATATTCTAGTTCCATAACAGAACAGCAGGGACCTGCCAAAGTTAAACCATTTGGCCAGGAGAGCCCTTTTATGCAGACTTTTGCCAGATTTCGATAGCCAAAATTTTTGCGATTTTCACAGAATTTTTTTCAAAAGCCGATTCCAAAGCAACTAATAGAGCTTTGCGATCGCAATCACTTCCAGAATCTGCCCCACGAAGTCTACTTTCATGATAAAGCACGAGGGACCTGCCAAAGTTAAACCATTTGGCCAGGAGAGCCCTTTTATGAAGGCATGTGCTCGATTTCGTCGCCAAATTTTTTTGTCGAATTTTACGCCCTCTCCTTTTTAAAAGTCGATTCCACAGCAACTAATAGAGCTTTGCGATCGCAATCACTTCCAGAATGTGTAAAAGATATTCTAGTTTCATAACAGAACAGCAGGGACCTGCCAAAGTTAAACCATTTGGCCAGGAGAGCCCTTTTATGCAGACTTTTGCCAGATTTCGATACCCAAAATTTTTGCGATTTTCACAGAATTTTTTTCAAAAGCCGATTCCAAAGCAACTAATAGAGCGTTGCGATCGCAATCACTTCCAGAATCTGCCCCACGAAGTCTACTTTCATGATAAAGCACGAGGGACCTGCCAAAGTTAAACCATTTGGCCAGGAGAGCCCTTTTATGAAGGCATGTGCTCGATTTCGTCGCCAAATTTTTTTGTCGAATTTTACGCCCTCTCATTTTTAAAAGTCGATTCCACAGCAACTAATAGAGCTTTGCGATCGCAATCACTTCCAGAATGTGTAAAAGATATTCTAGTTTCATAACAGAACAGCAGGGACCTGCCAAAGTTAAACCATTTGGCCAGGAGAGCCCTTTTATGCAGACTTTTGCCAGATTTCGATACCCAAAATTTTTGCGATTTTCACAGAATTTTTTTCAAAAGCCGATTCCAAAGCAACTAATAGAGCTTTGCGATCGCAATCACTTCCAGAATCTGCCCCATGAAGTCTACTTTCATGATAAAGCACGAGGGACCTGCCAAAGTTAAACCATTTGGCCAGGAGAGCCCTTTTATGAAGGCATGTGCTCGATTTCGTCGCCAAATTTTTTTGTCGAATTTTACGCCCTCTCATTTTTAAAAGTCGATTCCACAGCAACTAATAGAGCTTTGCGATCGCAATCACTTCCAGAATGTGTAAAAGATATTCTAGTTTCATAACAGAACAGCAGGGACCTGCCAAAGTTAAACCATTTGGCCAGGAGAGCCCTTTTATGCAGACTTTTGCCAGATTTCGATACCCAAAATTTTTGCGATTTTCACAGAATTTTTTTCAAAAGCCGATTCCAAAGCAACTAATAGAGCTTTGCGACCGCAATCACTTCCAGAATCTGCCCCACGAAGTCTACTTTCATGATAAAGCACGAGGGACCTGCCAAAGTTAAACCATTTGGCCAGGAGAGCCCTTTTATGAAGGCATGTGCTCGATTTCGTCGCCAAATTTTTTTGTCGAATTTTACGCCCTCTCATTTTTAAAAGTCGATTCCACAGCAACTAATAGAGCTTTGCGATCGCAATCACTTCCAGAATGTGTAAAAGATATTCTAGTTTCATAACAGAACAGCAGGGACCTGCCAAAGTTAAACCATTTGGCCAGGAGAGCCCTTTTATGCAGACTTTTGCCAGATTTCGATACCCAAAATTTTTGCGATTTTCACAGAATTTTTTTCAAAAGCCGATTCCAAAGCAACTAATAGAGCTTTGCGATCGCAATCACTTCCAGAATCTGCCCCACGAAGTCTACTTTCATGATAAAGCACGAGGGACCTGCCAAAGTTAAACCATTTGGCCAGGAGAGCCCTTTTATGAAGGCATGTGCTCGATTTCGTCGCCAAATTTTTTTGTCGAATTTTACGCCCTCTCATTTTTAAAAGTCGATTCCACAGCAACTAATAGAGCTTTGCGATCGCAATCACTTCCAGAATGTGTAAAAGATATTCTAGTTTCATAACAGAACAGCAGGGACCTGCCAAAGTTAAACCATTTGGCCAGGAGAGCCCTTTTATGCAGACTTTTGCCAGATTTCGATACCCAAAATTTTTGCGATTTTCACAGAATTTTTTTCAAAAGCCGATTCCAAAGCAACTAATAGAGCTTTGCGATCGCAATCACTTCCAGAATCTGCCCCACGAAGTCTACTTTCATGATAAAGCACGAGGGACCTGCCAAAGTTAAACCATTTGGCCAGGAGAGCCCTTTTATGAAGGCATGTGCTCGATTTCGTCGCCAAATTTTTTTGTCGAATTTTACGCCCTCTCATTTTTAAAAGTCGATTCCACAGCAACTAATAGAGCTTTGCGATCGCAATCACTTCCAGAATGTGTAAAAGATATTCTAGTTTCATAACAGAACAGCAGGGACCTGCCAAAGTTGAACCATTTGGCCAGGAGAGCCCTTTTATGCAGACTTTTGCCAGATTTCGATACCCAAAATTTTTGCGATTTTCACAGAATTTTTTTCAAAAGCCGATTCCAAAGCAACTAATAGAGCTTTGCGATCGCAATCACTTCCAGAATCTGCCCCACGAAGTCTACTTTCATGATAAAGCACGAGGGACCTGCCAAAGTTAAACCATTTGGCCAGGAGAGCCCTTTTATGAAGGCATGTGCTCGATTTCGTCGCCAAATTTTTTTGTCGAATTTTACGCCCTCTCATTTTTAAAAGTCGATTCCACAGCAACTAATAGAGCTTTGCGATCGCAATCACTTCCAGAATGTGTAAAAGATATTCTAGTTTCATAACAGAACAGCAGGGACCTGCCAAAGTTAAACCATTTGGCCAGGAGAGCCCTTTTATGCAGACTTTTGCCAGATTTCGATACCCAAAATTTTTGCGATTTTCACAGAATTTTTTTCAAAAGCCGATTCCAAAGCAACTAATAGAGCTTTGCGATCGCAATCACTTCCAGAATCTGCCCCACGAAGTCTACTTTCATGATAAAGCACGAGGGACCTGCCAAAGTTAAACCATTTGGCCAGGAGAGCCCTTTTATGAAGGCATGCGCTCGATTTCGTCGCCAAATTTTTTTGTCGAATTTTACGCCCTCTCATTTTTAAAAGTCGATTCCACAGCAACTAATAGAGCTTTGCGATCGCAATCACTTCCAGAATGTGTAAAAGATATTCTAGTTTCATAACAGAACAGCAGGGACCTGCCAAAGTTAAACCATTTGGCCAGGAGAGCCCTTTTATGCAGACTTTTGCCAGATTTCGATACCCAAAATTTTTGCGATTTTCACAGAATTTTTTCAAAAGCCGATTCCAAAGCAACTAATAGAGCTTTGCGATCGCAATCACTTCCAGAATCTGCCCCACGAAGTCTACTTTCATGATAAAGCACGAGGGACCTGCCAAAGTTAAACCATTTGGCCAGGAGAGCCCTTTTATGAAGGCATGTGCTCGATTTCGTCGCCAAATTTTTTTGTCGAATTTTACGCCCTCTCATTTTTAAAAGTCGATTCCACAGCAACTAATAGAGCTTTGCGATCGCAATCACTTCCAGAGTGTGTAAAAGATATTCTAGTTTCATAACAGAACAGCAGGGACCTGCCAAAGTTAAACCATTTGGCCAGGAGAGTCCTTTTATGCAGACTTTTGCCAGATTTCGATACCCAAAATTTTTGCGATTTTCACAGAATTTTTTTCAAAAGCCGATTCCAAAGCAACTAATAGAGCTTTGCGATCGCAATCACTTCCAGAATCTGCCCCACGAAGTCTACTTTCATGATAAAGCACGAGGGACCTGCCAAAGTTAAACCATTTGGCCAGGAGAGCCCTTTTATGAAGGCATGTGCTCGATTTCGTCGCCAAATTTTTTTGTCGAATTTTACGCCCTCTCATATTTAAAAGTCGATTCCACAGCAACTAATAGAGCTTTGCGATCGCAATCACTTCCAGAATGTGTAAAAGATATTCTAGTTTCATAACAGAACAGCAGGGACCTGCCAAAGTTATACCATTTGGCCAGGAGAGCCCTTTTATGCAGACTTTTGCCAGATTTCGATACCCAAAATTTTTGCGATTTTCACAGAATTTTTTTCAAAAGATGATTCCAAAGCAACTAATAGAGCTTTGCGATCGCAATCACTTCCAGAATCTGCCCCACGAAGTCTACTTTCATGATAAAGCACGAAGGACCTGCCAAAGTTAAACCATTTGGCCAGGAGAGCCCTTTTATGAAGGCATGTGCTCGATTTCGTCGCCAAATTTTTTTGTCGAATTTTACGCCCTCTCATTTTTAAAAGTCGATTCCACAGCAACTAATAGAGCTTTGCGATCGCAATCACTTCCAGAATGTGTAAAAGATATTCTAGTTTCATAACAGAACAGCAGGGACCTGCCAAAGTTAAACCATTTGGCCAGGAGAGCCCTTTTATGCAGACTTTTGCCAGATTTCGATACCCAAAATTTTTGCGATTTTCACAGAATTTTTTTCAAAAGCCGATTCCAAAGCAACTAATAGAGCTTTGCGATCGCAATCACTTCCAGAATCTGCCCCACGAAGTCTACTTTCATGATAAAGCACGAGGGACCTGCCAAAGTTAAACCATTTGGCCAGGAGAGCCCTTTTATGAAGGCATGTGCTCGATTTCGTCGCCAAATTTTTTTGTCGAATTTTACGCCCTCTCATTTTTAAAAGTCGATTCCACAGCAACTAATAGAGCTTTACGATCGCAATCACTTCCAGAATGTGTAAAAGATATTCTAGTTTCATAACAGAACAGCAGGGACCTGCCAAAGTTAAACCATTTGGCCAGGAGAGCCCTTTTATGCAGACTTTTGCCAGATTTCGATACCCAAAATTTTTGCGATTTTCACAGAATTTTTTTCAAAAGCCGATTCCAAAGCAACTAATAGAGCTTTGCGATCGCAATCACTTCCAGAATCTGCCCCACGAAGTCTACTTTCATGATAAAGCACGAGGGACCTGCTAAAGTTAAACCATTTGGCCAGGAGAGCCCTTTTATGAAGGCATGTGCTCGATTTCGTCGCCAAATTTTTTTGTCGAATTTTACGCCCTCTCATTTTTAAAAGTCGATTCCACAGCAACTAATAGAGCTTTGCGATCGCAATCACTTCCAGAATGTGTAAAAGATATTCTAGTTTCATAACAGAACAGCAGGGACCTGCCAAAGTTAAACCATTTGGCCAGGAGAGTCCTTTTATGCAGACTTTTGCCAGATTTCGATACCCAAAATTTTTGCGATTTTCACAGAATTTTTTTCAAAAGCCGATTCCAAAGCAACTAATAGAGCTTTGCGATCGCAATCACTTCCAGAATCTGCCCCACGAAGTCTACTTTCATGATAAAGCACGAGGGACCTGCCAAAGTTAAACCATTTGGCCAGGAGAGCCCTTTTATGAAGGCATGTGCTCGATTTCGTCGCCAAATTTTTTTGTCGAATTTTACGCCCTCTCATATTTAAAAGTCGATTCCACAGCAACTAATAGAGCTTTGCGATCGCAATCACTTCCAGAATGTGTAAAAGATATTCTAGTTTCATAACAGAACAGCAGGGACCTGCCAAAGTTATACCATTTGGCCAGGAGAGCCCTTTTATGCAGACTTTTGCCAGATTTCGATACCCAAAATTTTTGCGATTTTCACAGAATTTTTTTCAAAAGATGATTCCAAAGCAACTAATAGAGCTTTGCGATCGCAATCACTTCCAGAATCTGCCCAACGAAGTCTACTTTCATGATAAAGCACGAAGGACCTGTCAAAGTTAAACCATTTGGCCAGGAGAGCCCTTTTATGAAGGCATGTGCTCGATTTCGTCGCCAAATTTTTTTGTCGAATTTTACGCCCTCTCATTTTTAAAAGTCGATTCCACAGCAACTAATAGAGCTTTGCGATCGCAATCACTTCCAGAATGTGTAAAAGATATTCTAGTTTCATAACAGAACAGCAGGGACCTGCCAAAGTTAAACCATTTGGCCAGGAGAGCCCTTTTATGCAGACTTTTGCCAGATTTCGATACCCAAAATTTTTGCGATTTTCACAGAATTTTTTTCAAAAGCCGATTCCAAAGCAACTAATAGAGCTTTGCGATCGCAATCACTTCCAGAATCTGCCCCACGAAGTCTACTTTCATGATAAAGCACGAGGGACCTGCCAAAGTTAAACCATTTGGCCAGGAGAGCCCTTTTATGAAGGCATGTGCTCGATTTCGTCCCCAAATTTTTTTGTCGAATTTTACGCCCTCTCATTTTTAAAAGTCGATTCCACAGCAACTAATAGAGCTTTGCGATCGCAATCACTTCCAGAATGTGTAAAAGATATTCTAGTTTCATAACAGAACAGCAGGGACCTGCCAAAGTTAAACCATTTGGCCAGGAGAGCCCTTTTATGCAGACTTTTGCCAGATTTCGATACTCAAAATTTTTGCGATTTTCACAGAATTTTTTTCAAAAGCCGATTCCAAAGTAACTAATAGAGCTTTGCGATCGCAATCACTTCCAGAATCTGCCCCACGAAGTCTACTTTCATGATAAAGCACGAGGGACCTGCCAAAGTTAAACCATTTGGCCAGGAGAGCCCTTTTATGAAGGCATGTGCTCGATTTCGTCGCCAAATTTTTTTGTCGAATTTTACGCCCTCTCATTTTTAAAAGTCGATTCCACAGCAACTAATAGAGCTTTGCGATCGCAATCACTTCCAGAATGTGTAAAAGATATTCTAGTTTCATAACAGAACAGCAGGGACCTGCCAAAGTTAAACCATTTGGCCAGGAGAGCCCTTTTATGCAGACTTTTGCCAGATTTCGATACCCAAAATTTTTGCGATTTTCACAGAATTTTTTCAAAAGCCGATTCCAAAGCAACTAATAGAGCTTTGCGATCGCAATCACTTCCAGAATCTGCCCCACGAAGTCTACTTTCATGATAAAGCACGAGGGACCTGCCAAAGTTAAACCATTTGGCCAGGAGAGCCCTTTTATGAAGGCATGTGCTCGATTTCGTCGCCAAATTTTTTTGTCGAATTTTACGCCCTCTCATTTTTAAAAGTCGATTCCACAGCAACTAATAGAGCTTTGCGATCGCAATCACTTCCAGAATGTGTAAAAGATATTCTAGTTTCATAACAGAACAGCAGGGACCTGCCAAAGTTAAACCATTTGGCCAGGAGAGCCCTTTTATGCAGACTTTTGCCAGATTTCGATACCCAAAATTTTTGCGATTTTCACAGAATTTTTTTCAAAAGCCGATTCCAAAGCAACTAATAGAGCTTTGCGATCGCAATCACTTCCTGAATCTGCCCCACGAAGTCTACTTTCATGATAAAGCACGAGGGACCTGCCAAAGTTAAACCATTTGGCCAGGAGAGCCCTTTTATGAAGGCATGTGCTCGATTTCGTCGCCAAATTTTTTTGTCGAATTTTACGCCCTCTCATTTTTAAAAGTCGATTCCACAGCAACTAATAGAGCTTTGCGATCGCAATCACTTCCAGAATGTATAAAAGATATTCTAGTTTCATAACAGAACAGCAGGGACCTGCCAAAGTTAAACCATTTGGCCAGGAGAGCCCTTTTATGCAGACTTTTGCCAGATTTCGATACCCAAAATTTTTGCGATTTTCACAGAATTTTTTTCAAAAGCCGATTCCAAAGCAACTAATAGAGCTTTGCGATCGCAATCACTTCCAGAATCTGCCCCACGAAGTCTACTTTCATGATAAAGCACGAGGGACCTGCCAAAGTTAAACCATTTGGCCAGGAGAGCCCTTTTATGAAGGCATGTGCTCGATTTCGTCGCCAAATTTTTTTGTCGAATTTTACGCCCTCTCCTTTTTAAAAGTCGATTCCACAGCAACTAATAGAGCTTTGCGATCGCAATCACTTCCAGAATGTGTAAAAGATATTCTAGTTTCATAACAGAACAGCAGGGACCTGCCAAAGTTAAACCATTTGGCCAGGAGAGCCCTTTTATGCAGACTTTTGCCAGATTTCGATACCCAAAATTTTTGCGATTTTCACAGAATTTTTTTCAAAAGCCGATTCCAAAGCAACTAATAGAGCGTTGCGATCGCAATCACTTCCAGAATCTGCACCACGAAGTCTACTTTCATGATAAAGCACGAGGGACCTGCCAAAGTTAAACCATTTGGCCAGGAGAGCCCTTTTATGAAGGCATGTGCTCGATTTCGTCGCCAAATTTTTTTGTCGAATTTTACGCCCTCTCATTTTTAAAAGTCGATTCCACAGCAACTAATAGAGCTTTGCGATCGCAATCACTTCCAGAATGTGTAAAAGATATTCTAGTTTCATAACAGAACAGCAGGGACCTGCCAAAGTTAAACCATTTGGCCAGGAGAGCCCTTTTATGCAGACTTTTGCCAGATTTCGATACCCAAAATTTTTGCGATTTTCACAGAATTTTTTTCAAAAGCCGATTCCAAAGCAACTAATAGAGCTTTGCGATCGCAATCACTTCCAGAATCTGCCCCACGAAGTCTACTTTCATGATAAAGCACGAGGGACCTGCCAAAGTTAAACCATTTGGCCAGGAGAGCCCTTTTATGAAGGCATGTGCTCGATTTCGTCGCCAAATTTTTTTGTCGAATTTTACGCCCTCTCATTTTTAAAAGTCGATTCCACAGCAACTAATAGAGCTTTGCGATCGCAATCACTTCCAGAATGTGTAAAAGATATTCTAGTTTCATAACAGAACAGCAGGGACCTGCCAAAGTTAAACCATTTGGCCAGGAGAGCCCTTTTATGCAGACTTTTGCCAGATTTCGATACCCAAAATTTTTGCGATTTTCACAGAATTTTTTTCAAAAGCCGATTCCAAAGCAACTAATAGAGCTTTGCGATCGCAATCACTTCCAGAATCTGCCCCACGAAGTCTACTTTCATGATAAAGCACGAGGGACCTGCCAAAGTTAAACCATTTAGCCAGGAGAGCCCTTTTATGAAGGCATGTGCTCGATTTCGTCGCCAAATTTTTTTGTCGAATTTTACGCCCTCTCATTTTTAAAAGTCGATTCCACAGCAACTAATAGAGCTTTGCGATCGCAATCACTTCCAGAATGTGTAAAAGATATTCTAGTTTCATAACAGAACAGCAGGGACCTGCCAAAGTTAAACCATTTGGCCAGGAGAGCCCTTTTATGCAGACTTTTGCCAGATTTTGATACCCAAAATTTTTGCGATTTTCACAGAATTTTTTTCAAAAGCCGATTCCAAAGCAACTAATAGAGCTTTGCGATCGCAATCACTTCCAGAATCTGCCCCACGTAGTCTACTTTCATGATAAAGCACGAGGGACCTGCCAAAGTTAAACCATTTGGCCAGGAGAGCCCTTTTATGAAGGCATGTGCTCGATTTCGTCGCCAAATTTTTTTGTCGAATTTTACGCCCTCTCATATTTAAAAGTCGATTCCACAGCAACTAATAGAGCTTTGCGATCGCAATCACTTCCAGAATGTGTAAAAGATATTCTAGTTTCATAACAGAACAGCAGGGACCTGCCAAAGTTAAACCATTTGGCCAGGAGAGCCCTTTTATGCAGACTTTTGCCAGATTTCGATACCCAAAATTTTTGCGATTTTCACAGAATTTTTTTCAAAAGATGATTCCAAAGCAACTAATAGAGCTTTGCGATCGCAATCACTTCCAGAATCTGCCCCACGAAGTCTACTTTCATGATAAAGCACGAAGGACCTGTCAAAGTTAAACCATTTGGCCAGGAGAGCCCTTTTATGAAGGCATGTGCTCGATTTCGTCGCCAAATTTTTTTGTCGAATTTTACGCCCTCTCATTTTTAAAAGTCGATTCCACAGCAACTAATAGAGCTTTGCGATCGCAATCACTTCCAGAATGTGTAAAAGATATTCTAGTTTCATAACAGAACAGCAGGGACCTGCCAAAGTTAAACCATTTGGCCAGGAGAGCCCTTTTATGCAGACTTTTGCCAGATTTCGATACCCAAAATTTTTGCGATTTTCACAGAATTTTTTTCAAAAGCCGATTCCAAAGCAACTAATAGAGCTTTGCGATCGCAATCACTTCCAGAATCTGCCCCACGAAGTCTACTTTTATGATAAAGCACGAGGGACCTGCCAAAGTTAAACCATTTGGCCAGGAGAGCCCTTTTATGAAGGCATGTGCTCGATTTCGTCGCCAAATTTTTTTGTCGAATTTTACGCCCTCTCATTTTTAAAAGTCGATTCCACAGCAACTAATAGAGCTTTGCGATCGCAATCACTTCCAGAATGTGTAAAAGATATTCTAGTTTCATAACAGAACAGCAGGGACCTGCCAAAGTTAAACCATTTGGCCAGGAGAGCCCTTTTATGCAGACTTTTGCCAGATTTCGATACTCAAAATTTTTGCGATTTTCACAGAATTTTTTTCAAAAGCCGATTCCAAAGTAACTAATAGAGCTTTGCGATCGCAATCACTTCCAGAATCTGCCCCACGAAGTCTACTTTCATGATAAAGCACGAGGGACCTGCCAAAGTTAAACCATTTGGCCAGGAGAGCCCTTTTATGAAGGCATGTGCTCGATTTCGTCGCCAAATTTTTTTGTCGAATTTTACGCCCTCTCATTTTTAAAAGTCGATTCCACAGCAACTAATAGAGCTTTGCGATCGCAATCACTTCCAGAATGTGTAAAAGATATTCTAGTTTCATAACAGAACAGCAGGGACCTGCCAAAGTTAAACCATTTGGCCAGGAGAGCCCTTTTATGCAGACTTTTGCCAGATTTCGATACCCAAAATTTTTGCGATTTTCACAGAATTTTTTTCAAAAGCCGATTCCAAAGCAACTAATAGAGCTTTGCGATCGCAATCACTTCCAGAATCTGCCCCACGAAGTCTACTTTCATGATAAAGCACGAGGGACCTGCCAAAGTTAAACCATTTGGCCAGGAGAGCCCTTTTATGAAGGCATGTGCTCGATTTCGTCGCCAAATTTTTTTGTCGAATTTTACGCCCTCTCATTTTTAAAAGTCGATTCCACAGCAACTAATAGAGCTTTGCGATCGCAATCACTTCCAGAATGTGTAAAAGATATTCTAGTTTCATAACAGAACAGCAGGGACCTGCCAAAGTTAAACCATTTGGCCAGGAGAGCCCTTTTATGCAGACTTTTGCCAGATTTCGATACCCAAAATTTTTGCGATTTTCACAGAATTTTTTCAAAAGCCGATTCCAAAGCAACTAATAGAGCTTTGCGATCGCAATCACTTCCAGAATCTGCCCCACGAAGTCTACTTTCATGATAAAGCACGAGGGACCTGCCAAAGTTAAACCATTTGGCCAGGAGAGCCCTTTTATGAAGGCATGTGCTCGATTTCGTCGCCAAATTTTTTTGTCGAATTTTACGCCCTCTCATTTTTAAAAGTCGATTCCACAGCAACTAATAGAGCTTTGCGATCGCAATCACTTCCAGAATGTGTAAAAGATATTCTAGTTTCATAACAGAACAGCAGGGACCTGCCAAAGTTAAACCATTTGGCCAGGAGAGCCCTTTTATGCAGACTTTTGCCAGATTTCGATACCCAAAATTTTTGCGATTTTCACAGAATTTTTTTCAAAAGCCGATTCCAAAGCAACTAATAGAGCTTTGCGATCGCAATCACTTCCAGAATCTGCCCCACGAAGTCTACTTTCATGATAAAGCACGACGGACCTGCCAAAGTTAAACCATTTGGCCAGGAGAGCCCTTTTATGAAGGCATGTGCTCGATTTCGTCGCCAAATTTTTTTGTCGAATTTTACGCCCTCTCATTTTTAAAAGTCGATTCCACAGCAACTAATAGAGCTTTGCGATCGCAATCACTTCCAGAATGTATAAAAGATATTCTAGTTCCATAACAGAACAGCAGGGACCTGCCAAAGTTAAACCATTTGGCCAGGAGAGCCCTTTTATGCAGACTTTTGCCAGATTTCGATAGCCAAAATTTTTGCGATTTTCACAGAATTTTTTTCAAAAGCCGATTCCAAAGCAACTAATAGAGCTTTGCGATCGCAATCACTTCCAGAATCTGCCCCACGAAGTCTACTTTCATGATAAAGCACGAGGGACCTGCCAAAGTTAAACCATTTGGCCAGGAGAGCCCTTTTATGAAGGCATGTGCTCGATTTCGTCGCCAAATTTTTTTGTCGAATTTTACGCCCTCTCCTTTTTAAAAGTCGATTCCACAGCAACTAATAGAGCTTTGCGATCGCAATCACTTCCAGAATGTGTAAATGATATTCTAGTTTCATAACAGAACAGCAGGGACCTGCCAAAGTTAAACCATTTGGCCAGGAGAGCCCTTTTATGCAGACTTTTGCCAGATTTCGATACCCAAAATTTTTGCGATTTTCACAGAATTTTTTTCAAAAGCCGATTCCAAAGCAACTAATAGAGCGTTGCGATCGCAATCACTTCCAGAATCTGCCCCACGAAGTCTACTTTCATGATAAAGCACGAGGGACCTGCCAAAGTTAAACCATTTGGCCAGGAGAGCCCTTTTATGAAGGCATGTGCTCGATTTCGTCGCCAAATTTTTTTGTCGAATTTTACGCCCTCTCATTTTTAAAAGTCGATTCCACAGCAACTAATAGAGCTTTGCGATCGCAATCACTTCCAGAATGTGTAAAAGATATTCTAGTTCCATAACAGAACAGCAGGGACCTGCCAAAGTTAAACCATTTGGCCAGGAGAGCCCTTTTATGCAGACTTTTGCCAGATTTCGATACCCAAAATTTTTGCGATTTTCACAGAATTTTTTTCAAAAGCCGATTCCAAAGCAACTAATAGAGCTTTGCGATCGCAATCACTTCCAGAATCTGCCCCACGAAGTCTACTTTCATGATAAAGCACGAGGGACCTGCCAAAGTTAAACCATTTGGCCAGGAGAGCCCTTTTATGAAGGCATGTGCTCGATTTCGTCGCCAAATTTTTTTGTCGAATTTTACGCCCTCTCCTTTTTAAAAGTCGATTCCACAGCAACTAATAGAGCTTTGCGATCGCAATCACTTCCAGAATGTGTAAAAGATATTCTAGTTTCATAACAGAACAGCAGGGACCTGCCAAAGTTAAACCATTTGGCCAGGAGAGCCCTTTTATGCAGACTTTTGCCAGATTTCGATACCCAAAATTTTTGCGATTTTCACAGAATTTTTTTCAAAAGCCGATTCCAAAGCAACTAATAGAGCGTTGCGATCGCAATCACTTCCAGAATCTGCACCACGAAGTCTACTTTCATGATAAAGCACGAGGGACCTGCCAAAGTTAAACCATTTGGCCAGGAGAGCCCTTTTATGAAGGCATGTGCTCGATTTCGTCGCCAAATTTTTTTGTCGAATTTTACGCCCTCTCATTTTTAAAAGTCGATTCCACAGCAACTAATAGAGCTTTGCGATCGCAATCACTTCCAGAATGTGTAAAAGATATTCTAGTTTCATAACAGAACAGCAGGGACCTGCCAAAGTTAAACCATTTGGCCAGGAGAGCCCTTTTATGCAGACTTTTGCCAGATTTCGATACCCAAAATTTTTGCGATTTTCACAGAATTTTTTTCAAAAGCCGATTCCAAAGCAACTAATAGAGCTTTGCGATCGCAATCACTTCCAGAATCTGCCCCACGAAGTCTACTTTCATGATAAAGCACGAGGGACCTGCCAAAGTTAAACCATTTGGCCAGGAGAGCCCTTTTATGAAGGCATGTGCTCGATTTCGTCGCCAAATTTTTTTGTCGAATTTTACGCCCTCTCATTTTTAAAAGTCGATTCCACAGCAACTAATAGAGCTTTGCGATCGCAATCACTTCCAGAATGTGTAAAAGATATTCTAGTTTCATAACAGAACAGCAGGGACCTGCCAAAGTTAAACCATTTGGCCAGGAGAGCCCTTTTATGCAGACTTTTGCCAGATTTCGATACCCAAAATTTTTGCGATTTTCACAGAATTTTTTTCAAAAGCCGATTCCAAAGCAACTAATAGAGCTTTGCGATCGCAATCACTTCCAGAATCTGCCCCACGAAGTCTACTTTCATGATAAAGCACGAGGGACCTGCCAAAGTTAAACCATTTGGCCAGGAGAGCCCTTTTATGAAGGCATGTGCTCGATTTCGTCGCCAAATTTTTTTGTCGAATTTTACGCCCTCTCATTTTTAAAAGTCGATTCCACAGCAACTAATAGAGCTTTGCGATCGCAATCACTTCCAGAATGTGTAAAAGATATTCTAGTTTCATAACAGAACAGCAGGGACCTGCCAAAGTTAAACCATTTGGCCAGGAGAGCCCTTTTATGCAGACTTTTGCCAGATTTCGATACCCAAAATTTTTGCGATTTTCACAGAATTTTTTTCAAAAGCCGATTCCAAAGCAACTAATAGAGCTTTGCGATCGCAATCACTTCCAGAATCTGCCCCACGAAGTCTACTTTCATGATAAAGCACGAGGGACCTGCCAAAGTTAAACCATTTGGCCAGGAGAGCCCTTTTATGAAGGCATGTGCTCGATTTCGTCGCCAAATTTTTTTGTCGAATTTTACGCCCTCTCATATTTAAAAGTCGATTCCACAGCAACTAATAGAGCTTTGCGATCGCAATCACTTCCAGAATGTGTAAAAGATATTCTAGTTTCATAACAGAACAGCAGGGACCTGCCAAAGTTAAACCATTTGGCCAGGAGAGCCCTTTTATGCAGACTTTTGCCAGATTTCGATACCCAAAATTTTTGCGATTTTCACAGAATTTTTTTCAAAAGATGATTCCAAAGCAACTAATAGAGCTTTGCGATCGCAATCACTTCCAGAATCTGCCCCACGAAGTCTACTTTCATGATAAAGCACGAAGGACCTGTCAAAGTTAAACCATTTGGCCAGGAGAGCCCTTTTATGAAGGCATGTGCTCGATTTCGTCGCCAAATTTTTTTGTCGAATTTTACGCCCTCTCATTTTTAAAAGTCGATTCCACAGCAACTAATAGAGCTTTGCGATCGCAATCACTTCCAGAATGTGTAAAAGATATTCTAGTTTCATAACAGAACAGCAGGGACCTGCCAAAGTTAAACCATTTGGCCAGGAGAGCCCTTTTATGCAGACTTTTGCCAGATTTCGATACCCAAAATTTTTGCGATTTTCACAGAATTTTTTTCAAAAGCCGATTCCAAAGCAACTAATAGAGCTTTGCGATCGCAATCACTTCCAGAATCTGCCCCACGAAGTCTACTTTTATGATAAAGCACGAGGGACCTGCCAAAGTTAAACCATTTGGCCAGGAGAGCCCTTTTATGAAGGCATGTGCTCGATTTCGTCGCCAAATTTTTTTGTCGAATTTTACGCCCTCTCATTTTTAAAAGTCGATTCCACAGCAACTAATAGAGCTTTGCGATCGCAATCACTTCCAGAATGTGTAAAAGATATTCTAGTTTCATAACAGAACAGCAGGGACCTGCCAAAGTTAAACCATTTGGCCAGGAGAGCCCTTTTATGCAGACTTTTGCCAGATTTCGATACTCAAAATTTTTGCGATTTTCACAGAATTTTTTTCAAAAGCCGATTCCAAAGTAACTAATAGAGCTTTGCGATCGCAATCACTTCCAGAATCTGCCCCACGAAGTCTACTTTCATGATAAAGCACGAGGGACCTGCCAAAGTTAAACCATTTGGCCAGGAGAGCCCTTTTATGAAGGCATGTGCTCGATTTCGTCGCCAAATTTTTTTGTCGAATTTTACGCCCTCTCATTTTTAAAAGTCGATTCCACAGCAACTAATAGAGCTTTGCGATCGCAATCACTTCCAGAATGTGTAAAAGATATTCTAGTTTCATAACAGAACAGCAGGGACCTGCCAAAGTTAAACCATTTGGCCAGGAGAGCCCTTTTATGCAGACTTTTGCCAGATTTCGATACCCAAAATTTTTGCGATTTTCACAGAATTTTTTTCAAAAGCCGATTCCAAAGCAACTAATAGAGCTTTGCGATCGCAATCACTTCCAGAATCTGCCCCACGAAGTCTACTTTCATGATAAAGCACGAGGGACCTGCCAAAGTTAAACCATTTGGCCAGGAGAGCCCTTTTATGAAGGCATGTGCTCGATTTCGTCGCCAAATTTTTTTGTCGAATTTTACGCCCTCTCATTTTTAAAAGTCGATTCCACAGCAACTAATAGAGCTTTGCGATCGCAATCACTTCCAGAATGTGTAAAAGATATTCTAGTTTCATAACAGAACAGCAGGGACCTGCCAAAGTTAAACCATTTGGCCAGGAGAGCCCTTTTATGCAGACTTTTGCCAGATTTCGATACCCAAAATTTTTGCGATTTTCACAGAATTTTTTCAAAAGCCGATTCCAAAGCAACTAATAGAGCTTTGCGATCGCAATCACTTCCAGAATCTGCCCCACGAAGTCTACTTTCATGATAAAGCACGAGGGACCTGCCAAAGTTAAACCATTTGGCCAGGAGAGCCCTTTTATGAAGGCATGTGCTCGATTTCGTCGCCAAATTTTTTTGTCGAATTTTACGCCCTCTCATTTTTAAAAGTCGATTCCACAGCAACTAATAGAGCTTTGCGATCGCAATCACTTCCAGAATGTGTAAAAGATATTCTAGTTTCATAACAGAACAGCAGGGACCTGCCAAAGTTAAACCATTTGGCCAGGAGAGCCCTTTTATGCAGACTTTTGCCAGATTTCGATACCCAAAATTTTTGCGATTTTCACAGAATTTTTTTCAAAAGCCGATTCCAAAGCAACTAATAGAGCTTTGCGATCGCAATCACTTCCAGAATCTGCCCCACGAAGTCTACTTTCATGATAAAGCACGACGGACCTGCCAAAGTTAAACCATTTGGCCAGGAGAGCCCTTTTATGAAGGCATGTGCTCGATTTCGTCGCCAAATTTTTTTGTCGAATTTTACGCCCTCTCATTTTTAAAAGTCGATTCCACAGCAACTAATAGAGCTTTGCGATCGCAATCACTTCCAGAATGTATAAAAGATATTCTAGTTCCATAACAGAACAGCAGGGACCTGCCAAAGTTAAACCATTTGGCCAGGAGAGCCCTTTTATGCAGACTTTTGCCAGATTTCGATAGCCAAAATTTTTGCGATTTTCACAGAATTTTTTTCAAAAGCCGATTCCAAAGCAACTAATAGAGCTTTGCGATCGCAATCACTTCCAGAATCTGCCCCACGAAGTCTACTTTCATGATAAAGCACGAGGGACCTGCCAAAGTTAAACCATTTGGCCAGGAGAGCCCTTTTATGAAGGCATGTGCTCGATTTCGTCGCCAAATTTTTTTGTCGAATTTTACGCCCTCTCCTTTTTAAAAGTCGATTCCACAGCAACTAATAGAGCTTTGCGATCGCAATCACTTCCAGAATGTGTAAAAGATATTCTAGTTTCATAACAGAACAGCAGGGACCTGCCAAAGTTAAACCATTTGGCCAGGAGAGCCCTTTTATGCAGACTTTTGCCAGATTTCGATACCCAAAATTTTTGCGATTTTCACAGAATTTTTTTCAAAAGCCGATTCCAAAGCAACTAATAGAGCGTTGCGATCGCAATCACTTCCAGAATCTGCCCCACGAAGTCTACTTTCATGATAAAGCACGAGGGACCTGCCAAAGTTAAACCATTTGGCCAGGAGAGCCCTTTTATGAAGGCATGTGCTCGATTTCGTCGCCAAATTTTTTTGTCGAATTTTACGCCCTCTCATTTTTAAAAGTCGATTCCACAGCAACTAATAGAGCTTTGCGATCGCAATCACTTCCAGAATGTGTAAAAGATATTCTAGTTTCATAACAGAACAGCAGGGACCTGCCAAAGTTAAACCATTTGGCCAGGAGAGCCCTTTTATGCAGACTTTTGCCAGATTTCGATACCCAAAATTTTTGCGATTTTCACAGAATTTTTTTCAAAAGCCGATTCCAAAGCAACTAATAGAGCTTTGCGATCGCAATCACTTCCAGAATCTGCCCCATGAAGTCTACTTTCATGATAAAGCACGAGGGACCTGCCAAAGTTAAACCATTTGGCCAGGAGAGCCCTTTTATGAAGGCATGTGCTCGATTTCGTCGCCAAATTTTTTTGTCGAATTTTACGCCCTCTCATTTTTAAAAGTCGATTCCACAGCAACTAATAGAGCTTTGCGATCGCAATCACTTCCAGAATGTGTAAAAGATATTCTAGTTTCATAACAGAACAGCAGGGACCTGCCAAAGTTAAACCATTTGGCCAGGAGAGCCCTTTTATGCAGACTTTTGCCAGATTTCGATACCCAAAATTTTTGCGATTTTCACAGAATTTTTTTCAAAAGCCGATTCCAAAGCAACTAATAGAGCTTTGCGATCCGCAATCACTTCCAGAATCTGCCCCACGAAGTCTACTTTCATGATAAAGCACGAGGGACCTGCCAAAGTTAAACCATTTGGCCAGGAGAGCCCTTTTATGAAGGCATGTGCTCGATTTCGTCGCCAAATTTTTTTGTCGAATTTTACGCCCTCTCATTTTTAAAAGTCGATTCCACAGCAACTAATAGAGCTTTGCGATCGCAATCACTTCCAGAATGTGTAAAAGATATTCTAGTTTCATAACAGAACAGCAGGGACCTGCCAAAGTTAAACCATTTGGCCAGGAGAGCCCTTTTATGCAGACTTTTGCCAGATTTCGATACCCAAAATTTTTGCGATTTTCACAGAATTTTTTTCAAAAGCCGATTCCAAAGCAACTAATAGAGCTTTGCGATCGCAATCACTTCCAGAATCTGCCCCACGAAGTCTACTTTCATGATAAAGCACGAGGGACCTGCCAAAGTTAAACCATTTGGCCAGGAGAGCCCTTTTATGAAGGCATGTGCTCGATTTCGTCGCCAAATTTTTTTGTCGAATTTTACGCCCTCTCATTTTTAAAAGTCGATTCCACAGCAACTAATAGAGCTTTGCGATCGCAATCACTTCCAGAATGTGTAAAAGATATTCTAGTTTCATAACAGAACAGCAGGGACCTGCCAAAGTTAAACCATTTGGCCAGGAGAGCCCTTTTATGCAGACTTTTGCCAGATTTCGATACCCAAAATTTTTGCGATTTTCACAGAATTTTTTTCAAAAGCCGATTCCAAAGCAACTAATAGAGCTTTGCGATCGCAATCACTTCCAGAATCTGCCCCACGAAGTCTACTTTCATGATAAAGCACGAGGGACCTGCCAAAGTTAAACCATTTGGCCAGGAGAGCCCTTTTATGAAGGCATGTGCTCGATTTCGTCGCCAAATTTTTTTGTCGAATTTTACGCCCTCTCATTTTTAAAAGTCGATTCCACAGCAACTAATAGAGCTTTGCGATCGCAATCACTT
>CAWVNO010000383.1:0-17623 GCA_963930645.1 Salticus scenicus
GCAAGGAGAGCATGTCACATGACTCATCTTGGACCTTCTCAAGGGTTACCATTTATCACTCTACTTTATATATCTCGTTGCTTATAACTTTTGGCGATGGTGCTTGGAGATGACTCCATCGAGAATCCCTTGGTAAGCTCAAGGTCTACGTTCCCGTGTGTCGGAGAGCTTCGAAACATCGGGAACCCTAAACTATCATTTTTCACCAAATTTGGTCGCCCACTCGCCAAGTTTGTCTCCAAGACTATGCTTTCTATTAAACATATCTTTATTTAGTTATTTAAATATTAATTTGAATTAATCAAATATTTCTGCCAGACAACGTGCAAGTGCAGTCACACACAGCAGCTCATTTATTTGTATGTTAAATTAGCGTAGTGATTGGTATATAAAAAAATAAATAAATAACTAAACATTATCGTGCTACACAACTTTATTGAATCTCTCCCTTGGCGGCTTTTGAATTTTTGTCGCCACATTAGCGATTTTTTTTTTTTTTTTTTTTGTATAATTTCTTGCATAAAAATAGAAAGCGTTTTATCGGACACCTTTCGTTAACATATAAGAACCCTTCATATTCTGTTTATTTTATTAATGGTTTTTAGGTTTAAAATAGTGCTTGATGAAATAAATTTTCTATTTTTAAAACTGCACTTTTTTTTCTATAAAATTATCTACTCAGATAAAAATAGATCATTTATGTGACTACTATTTCAGTTTATTTTTTTCGTTTTGTAATATTTTATAATTTTACATTTTTCTTGAACTACCTAGATTAAAATCGCTGTTGCTAAATTAAACCTCTTGGCGAAAAATGTTCGGTGTACTTCAACGCAACAATTTAAAAAATCACCCAGGAGGATCTATAAATAAAACTGATTTTAGTACAACATATATTAGCATCGTAAACTATATTAGCACTTTATCAATGTGTAAAAGAAATTTTAAATTAAAAACGACGTCAATTTTTGTGAGATGCATAACTTATTTATTTATTTTATTTTTTATTGTTCACGTTTAGATAAATGTATTTATTTTCCTGTTGGAAAAAAAAATAAACTCGTATTTTTTTTGGCAACAATTAAATTATGATAAAATTTAAATGGCTAATTTTTTGCTATTATTAGCTTACAAAATTGCTATTTTATGCATAAAAATAACAAAAAAAAGTTTTTTATCGGAATAAAAGGCAGCCAACTTTCTAAGTTAGGGTATAAGGAGTGGATCGAGACAGCACATTTGCTCCTTTGAAATAGACATCTAAATTTTTAATTGTTGCCATTATTTTAATTTTTTTCAACCATAATATAAAATATGCTTCCACTTGAAAAAAGTAAAATAAATAAAATAAAAAATAAAATATTAATATTTCTTTTGACATTCAAATGATTTAAAATGCTGATTAGATATTTTCTTTTGTAAGAAAGCCTCCTGCTATCTGAAACCCCCGTTATGAATTTAGACGCTTCCACTAAAAGTAAGGAAATAGAAAACGAAAGATGTAATTGGAAAACACGTAAACTTGTGTTGTATCATGCACGTATATACGCTTCGCGCACATAAATATATATATATATATATATATCACTGGACACCCCCTACCTCGCTGTGCAGGAATCTGAGAGCGCATGTAACTCGTTTTCGAAGCCATCACTATCACGCACGCCAAAAAAGAACATCACTGGACACCCCAACCACGCTGTGCATGAATCTGAGAACGCATGTAACTCGTTTTCGAAGCCATCACTATCACGCACGTATGTTCGCTTCGCTCACATGAAAACCAAAAAAAAAAACATCACTGGACACCCCAACCTCCCTGTGCATGAGTCTGAGAACGCATGTAACTCGTTTTCGAAGCCATTACTATCACGCACGTATTTTCGCTTCGCTCACATGAAAACCAAAAAAAACATTACTGGACACCCCAACCTCGCTGTGCATGAATCTGAGAACGCATGTAACTCGTTTTCGAAGCCATCACTATCACGCACGTATGTTCGCTTCGCTCACATGAAAACCTAAAAAAAAAAACATCACTGGACACCCCTGTCTCGCTGTGCATGAATCTGAAAACGTATGTAACTTTTTTCGCTGAAATCACTATTGCGCACACAACTCTCTCCCCCCCCCCAAAAAAAAAAAAAAAAAAAAAAAAAAAAAATGGGATACCCCTACCTTGATGTGTTTGAATCGCAAAAGTGCACGAAATTACGATACTTACGTATTATCCGTAAGTACATGCATGAACAAATTTGATATTTTATTTATTTATTTATTTATTTTTCACGTGAAAGCATATTTTATTTTATGGTTGAAAAAATTAAAGGCAACAATTAAAAATTTAGATGTCTATTTCAAAGGAGCAAATGTGCTGTCTTGATCCACTCCTAGGGTATAAGCTATCTCCATTACAAATTTCATCGAAATCCGTCGAGCAGTTTTAGCGTGAAACTCAGTCAAATAAATTCACGGACATTCACATTTATAATATATATCTACAAAAAAGACACTTAAAATGTACAAAAAAGCCAAGCTCAAAGAAAGAGAATTGATTAAAGTTGTGTCTAAAAAGGGTGTGATATCAAATTACCAAGCTTACATTCAAATACTTATTTAATATTCCCTTTTAACTAAATTTTCACATGTGAGTCAAGTGCCTTATGATATGTAGATAGAAATCCTTCTTTCCTGTACTAAATACATCCCAATACGTGTTTCTGAAAATTATTATTATTTTTATTTATGTATGATGGGCTTGGCGGCCATCTTTCAAAGTTTTACGTTAGTTTGAATTCTATAAATCTCATCAATTATAGGATGAGTTGGTTGATTGGTTTGTTAATTGAGTTTTATATCGCACTAGTGCTGCGCAATGAGAAATAATTATAGGATGGGAGTGCGCCAAACTTAAAACTGTTAAAACTTAAATTGATTCAACTTGTGTGCTTAACGGGGCTTTTGCGATGTTTTTAATGCATTTTTTTTTTCTTTTTTAATCTGAATATTTCAACCCCTGTTGAATGTAATAACCATATTATTTTTACGAGATATTTATTGCAAGAAGCTAAATTCAAATTGGGTAAATATAACGGGGGGTGGAAGCTTCTATGCTCCCCCCCCCTTTCCTTCATGTTTTTACGTTAATTTAAATTTTTATATTCTTTATTCCCGGCATTTATTGGATGGAAGTGCACTTAATACTAAATAATTATAAGAAATCATGTTATCGAAATATTTCCGTCTCTGCTGAATGGAATAGCAAAATTAATTTTATATGAGATATATTTTAAGAAACTTCTTTCAAATTGTGTGAATGTTCATTCATTACTTGAAAGATGGCCGCCAAGCCCATCATACATAAATAAAAATAATAATATTTTTCAGAAACACGCTATGGATGTATTTAGTACAGGAAAGAAGGATTTCTATCAACATATCATAAGGCACTTGATTCACATGTGAAAATTTAGTTAAAAGGGAATATTAAATAAGTATTTGAATGTAAGCTTGGAAATTTGATATCACACCCTTTTTAGACACAACTTTAATCAATTCTCTTTCTTTGAGCTTGGCTTTTTTGTACATTTTAAGTGTCTTTTTTGTAGATATCATTTATTTTTTTTAAACAGTTTTTATATTTACTGGAATTAAGCTGATACTTTACATCAGATACGTCCTGGATTTCAACTCAGCTTTCGTGCGATGTTGTTCTTTGCTTTAAACTGTATTACGAAGTTTTCTTTGCGTTAAACTTTCCATAATTCTGGTTGCTAGACATTATCCATGGGTTTTCTATGCAGACTAGTAGGTCGTGTCCATCACAAAACTTTCTTCTACATTTTCCTACACATATTAACGCAGCACAAATTATTTATTATTTTTTTTATTATGAATGCTGAATATTATCAACTCAGAGAGGTATTGTTGCACAAATTGTCCAACGGAAGTAAATTTTCACCATGCAGATGGCATCCTTTCAGTTCTAAAAAAAAAATTGTAGTATATGAGTTCCACTTATCGCCGATAGGCATCGAGATTGAATCAGCATAATGTCTCATAATGGCCTTTTCACACATTAATTTTTTTTTTGATTATATGCAACAGAACCTTTCCTTAAATTGCGAAAATCGCTGTATAGCAGTGCCACATGTTGAGATATTGGTACAAAAGTTGATAAGCACTATAATTTGTAACAATGTAAATTTATTTGTAAATTTATGCAATTCCATGTATTAGTTACTCAGATATAGCCTTCTCTAAAATTGTGGCAATCACTGTATAGCAGCACCATGTTGAGCAATTGACACCAAATATTGATAAACGCTATTATACATCAAGGTTCAATTGTATATAAATTTATATGTAATTCTGAGCAGTAGCTCCTGATATCTAGTTGGAACAAAACTTTCGCCACACACATAGAACACACACACGCAAATAGAAATTTTCTAAAAATAGTCAAATTGTTTTCAGGAGCTCTTACAACGTGTAAATCCATTAAAAACCGAAAGTCGAAATTCATTTCAATAAAAAGACAAGCGAAGCGGGCAAAGCCTGCTAGTATA
The DNA here is from genome assembly GCA_963930645.1 of Salticus scenicus. Taxonomy (NCBI): domain Eukaryota; kingdom Metazoa; phylum Arthropoda; class Arachnida; order Araneae; family Salticidae; genus Salticus; species Salticus scenicus. The sequence goes on from CAWVNO010000383.1 coordinate 4,569, forward strand.
CTATATAGAAGGAAGTAGAAATCTTTATGCATCATAATTATCATTGCCAGATTGAATTGAAGGATATTAAAATTGGATACTATATCGTGTACTGAATTTCTTATTCTAAGGTATGAAAAATATTAAAAAATCAGCAATTCAAGCTATAGATTTGAAACAAATGTTATTCAAAAATGTATTCATTTCTGTTTTCAGGGATATAAAATTTAAAATTGTACAAAATAATAAAAGCAAAGATTCTTTGGTTAAAAAAATAACTTATAAAAAGAAAAAGCAGCTTAATTTGAAATTAATATTTTTCGGGTAAACTGAGATGAAGCAATTTCATATTTGGCGATTTATGTCTCTTTGGCGATATTTAACAGTTTTTCAGCAATAAAGATAGGAAATTTGGATTTTTAAAAGCTAAATTTTATAAAAGTTCCTAGATTAAGTAATTGTCTATCTGAAAAACCAGTTTTAAAAGAATTCTGCACATTTAGGAATTCTCTAGCTTGTTTTAAAAAAAATTTCTTGAAGAAGAAATTTTTTCAAAAAGTTGTCAAAACATCTAATTTTACGCTAAATTGAAAATGCTCCCATTTTTTTACTTATTAACTTAGAAAGTTCGTTTTTATCTCAAATTAAAGATCTCGTTGATACGAATATTTTACTTTTTGTTTCATTTTACTGCGATATTTGGTTCGTCCAATATTTAAAACTTTACGGGGAAAAAATTTGCCGATTTAACATGGGAAAGTTGGTTTCTGTATAATAAGCATTTAACGATCTTGGGTTATTTCTGTCGATTTTATTATCGGCGCGTTCTGCTTTGTGTTAGTGGTAGTTTGTTTGTTTTACTTTTCTCTGAGCTTGGCTTGGCAAAACGACCGTTTCTGCTTGATAAGATTCTTCTTTTATATTGAAAAATACCTAAAGTAGAAAGTTGTTAAATCTGGCAATTTCTGAAAACTCAAATAAAACCATAGACACAGTAATTTGTATAATGTATCAATCACTGAACTCTCGACTACAGATTTTTTTTTTTTTTTTTCTAAGAGAAAACAGCCATTAGATGATGGAAATTTGAGTGACTGAGTGGTTGGTCGAAAGTTTATACTGTTGAAAATATACGCAAGTTAAAAAAGGATTTGATTTATGAGAGTTCTAATTTTTTAAAGATTTAATATCTTTTTTCTTTTCATTCTTTCTTTTTCTTTATCTTTTTATTATTATTATCATTATTATTTACGTCAGCTCTAATTTGAAGACATATTTTTAAGCAAAAACATAATGCTTTCCAATTAACTGAAATTGACTACTTATTAAAAAAAAAAAAAAAAAAAAAAAAAAAAAAAAAAGGATTTATTAGTGTACGCAAGCGAAGGGACGACGTCACTGACCGTCCGTGGGCCAAGCAAAAGATTTCCTATATTAATCGTCTATTGTACTTTTATTTTTTTCTTCTTTTAAACATTAAGGAAAATTATCTCCCGATTTTAATACCCATATTTAGGTACAGTTATAAGTTACTGTTTCTGTGTGTCAGATTGAGTTACTTTTTCTGTAAAATTAATAAAATTTTAATTTTAAATTTTGAAACTCTGGAAAAAGAAAAAGAGAGATTTCTGTTTTCGAATGCAAACATAAGGATTCAATTTCAATGGAAGATTCATTTCGAAGGAACAAATTTGATATCTGCCGTCTTTGGCGAAAAAATAAAATAAATAAAATTATACAGACACGACATTATTTCATTATTTAAAACATGAAAATCTGACATTGACAGATTTTAATTTAGTGCCAGAGGCCTACTGCTAAACTTGTTAATATCAACAAATTCTTCTTTAGTTAATTCGTGACGATCTAAATTCCATGATAAAGTTTTCATTAAATCAAACCAATGTGTTTCAGCTGCAGATATTGTAACAAATAACGTTGGAAGTCCAAACTGTCTTATAGCCGCAAAACAACATTTTTTCTCTTTTTCCCAATGAGGGGGAGGTGTGCCTTGGGGGGGACTCATGTCAAAGGTGTGCCTTGGGGGGGACTCATGTCAAAGTTGTACCTTGGGGGGGACTCATGTCAAAGTTGGGCCTTGGGGGGACTCATGTCAAAGTTGGGCCAGGGGGGGGACTCATGTCAAAGTTGGGCCTTGGGGGGACTCATGTCAAAGTTGGGCCTGGGGGGGGACTCATGTCAAAGTTGGGCCTGGGGGGGACTCATGTCAAAGTTGTGCCTTGGGGGGACTTCATTCAATAAATCCCCATTCAATAAACCGACTGAAATAGGCCCTTAGCACTATTAAGAGTGTATTATAAAAATTCGACAACGCTGTACCGACTGAAATAGGGGTACCTTGGGGGGCTCATGTCAAAGTTGGGCCTGGGGGGGACTCATGTCAAAGTTGGGCCTTGGGGGGACTTTATTCAATAAATCCCCATTCAATAAACCGACTGAAATAGGCCCTTAGCACTATTAAGAGTGACGTATAAAAATTCGACAACGCTGTACCGACTTAAATAGGGGTACCTTGGGGGGGACTCATGTCAAAGTTGGGCCTGGGGGGGGACTCATGTCAAAGTTGGGCCTTGGGGGGACTTCATTCAATAAATCCACATTCAATAAACCGACTGAAATAGGCCCTTAGCACTATTAAGAGTGACGTATAAAAATTCGACAACGCTGTACCGACTGAAATAGGGGTACCTTGGGGGGGACTCATGTCAAAGTTGGGCCTGGGGGGGGACTCATGTCAAATTTGGGCCTGGGGGGGCACTCATGTCAAAGTTGTGCCTTGGGGGGACTTCATTCAATAAATCCCCATTCAATAAACCGACTGAAATAGGCCTCTAGCACTAATTAAGAGTGTATTATAAAAATTCGACAACTGTACCGACTGAAATAGGCCTCTAGCACTAATAAATAAAACAAAATAAAAGATCGCCAAACTATCCGGCGAACATATTTAATTCCTTTCAAAAATCACTGTTATTTTAATAACCAGCAATCAATAATATGAAACAATATTTCGTAGAATATATAGGTATTACGAAAATATACGTCTGGCATGTATGTTTTCGTGTTTCGTTGTTGAACGCCAAAATACACAAAACACCAAGGACGAACAGATATCAAATTTATGCCCATTTTGTTTCTAGAGTTTTGAAATTTAAAATTAAAATTTTGTCAATTTGACAGCAAAATAACTTAATCTAACGCATGTGCACGATGATTAATTTTCATTTACACCAAATCGGGAAATAATTTTCCTCAATTTTTAATAATTTTTTACAAAAAATTTTACTTGGCCCCAACAACGGTCAGTTACGTCACACTTCGCTTGCATATATCTTCTTTATATATAAGAAGAAATTTTAAGATTTGGAAAAACTTTATATTTTCGGTTTTCGATGAATTTACACATTTTGAGATTTCCTTACATTCCATTAAACTGAAATAGACTACTTATTTTTAAAAAGTTGGATTTATTACTAGTTTCTACAAGTATAAGAAGAAAGTAGAAGATACGGAAAAAATTTCGATTTCCGGTTTTCGATGAAATTACATGTTTTGAGATTTCCTTGCATTTGAATTAACTGAAATTGACTATTATTAAAAAAAAAATGTGGATTTATTATTCTATTTTTTGCATAAAAAAGAAGAAAGTATAAGTTTCAGAAAAATTTTAGATTTTCTGTTTGTGATAAAGTTACACGTTTTGAGATTTCCTGAACTCAGTTCGACCATTTCTAGAAAGTATCTTTCTTTTTGAGTTCGAACACTGTACTTTATGAACCAATGGACTTAATTTAACCAAACTGGGTTAATGAACCTTGGATCTTGATATTTGAATTGGTGCCGATTAGCTTTGGGCTATATCACCGAATATGGGGCGCTTCCACATTGCGATTTCCTCTCATTTCAGGAAAGGCTCAGCATCTACAGTGTACCAAATTTAGAGAAATATATTAAGTAAAACTCTGCTGAATTACTTTGGATGCATATCGACAAACAATTGGCGTAGCTGTGCTGCAATTTTATTCCGTTTACGAGAAGGCAATGACTTTGCTTTGCTTTGCAAAAAAAAAAAAATGGTCAAGTTTCGACCACTGAGCGGTGCTAGTAATATTAATTACCACTGAGCGGTGCTAGTAATATTAATTACCACTGAGCGGTGCTAGTAGTATTAATTATTCAAATATGACAACAAGTTATTCAAAGGTATTTTTATATAGTCTGTGTTGCAAAATTCTGTAACCTTTTTTAATAGGAATATGAAAGTTTGAACACAATTTTCTATACTTAGTGCTGGGCGATGTTGACCATTTCTTAAATCGATATGTCGTTCTTATAAAATACCGATAGAAGGATATATCGATTTAATGCAGTGTTACCAAAAGTGGTGAAAACGTTCTGTATACTCCTCAAAACGTGTAAATCCATTGAAAGCCAGAAGTTAAAATTTTTACAAGTACTTTCTTATAATGAATACAAACGCAAAAATCAACAATGAACCATAGAAAAGTTATTTTAGTTTAACCAAATTAAATTTTTTTTCTCGAAATTATCATCTTAATCACAAACATTTATTTTTTTACTAAAATAAGGCCTTTGAAAAAATCAGACTTCTGATAAAGATGTAATGTTTTTACTAATTATTATAAAATTATTCGTTATTTTCCACAGTTCAAAATTTACACATCGCAACACAGTATAATTAATATAGTGCAGTTTCTTTTTACCACAAGTTATAGAATTTCACATTGACTCGTGACGTGACTTTTGCGAGTAATCTTCAAAACATTTAAAAACATCCCAATTTATTATTATTATTATTATTATTATTATTTTAACTAATTAATAAATTCAGAATTTTATTATTTCTTATTACTTTTTAATCCATTAAAATTTTTATATTCCCCACTTACATACGAATGAATTGCAAAATGGCAATCAGCAGAAAATTGCTAATTAACCCTTTGCGGCGCAAGACAAATCAGATCATTTAAATTATACTGCCACCGGAATTCATGAACTAAATTAAACTAAAAGAAATTTTAAATTTTAAGGTTTAAAAAACTGGCCTTTTCTGCTATGTTATAAACGTAAATTTTTGCTAAAAATTTCCGGGATGAATTTTTGCAGCTGGATCTTAAATTTTGCGTCCTCGCAGCGAGGACGACGCGCGTTAAGGGGTTAATAGAACTTCACACATGGAATTAAATTTATATAGTGCCTTGTATCCCCTAATAAATATAATTCTTAATTAAAATTTTCTAAAATACAATTTCTTAAAAAAAAAAAAAAAAAACGAGATTTTCTTTTTATTGAAGATTTAAAATTTTTACTTATTTTAGATTAAATTACATCAAATACTACAAAATACAAAAAAGATTTAAATAACTATAACTCAGTATAGAAAAATAAAATTGATAGAAAGAATAACAATTGGAAGGGGGGAATAAAAAGCATCAACTTTCACCGTATTTAAAATTATTTTTAAATACCCATACTATATGCTGTTAATAACTGACTTCGAAATAAATAAAAATTAGATATTTTAACATTAGAATAATCATATCTAACTTAGATAACGCCGTTGTTAAAATTATTTTTGACAATATGACAATGTCATATTGTGTACTGAAATTAATGAATTTAAGGAAAAAATATTAATCATATAAAATATTCACAAAGAATAGTTAATTCACTTATCTAATAAACAGAAACTGGGGTTTCTTATTTTTAAATTATAGGAACTGGAACTATTACAAAAAATAGCAGAATAAAGTGCTAATATTGATAAAATAAATCTCAATAATCAAACGAATTTTGATGAATGAATAAATCTCATTTCAACTAGTCAAACTTAACGTCTTAACAGGAAAGCTTTGTATCAGAATCGGTTTTCATTTTGCTAGTGCGCACGCGTTTTGGCTCGAAAGAATGGTCTTAAACCGATATTCTCTTTTTCCGAATGCGCCTGCGTAACACTAAATCGAAACGGCTCTCCAATCTTCATGATTTAGCTGTCTATGACTGCGCATGCTTTAGACTAAATCGGAATCTTTTCGAATGAATATCTGGCATTATTCCAATTATATTCAATCGGGATTTTCATGATTTAGCTCTCTATGACTGCGCATGCTTTAGACTAAACCGGAATCCGTTTGAATGAATAATGAATAGTTAGTTACCTGGCATTATTCCAACTTTATTCATTCGGTTTAGCCTGGAATCATACGTTCGCGTGTTCGGTTGTTTCTGCATCGATATTTTATGGAAGATGAAATATTTAAATCGGATAAACGATATTAGCGTTAAATCGATATTTTAATTTACATCGATATAAAGCCCAGTCCTAACATATAATTATCTTTTGCTTGTGTGTGCATTTGATATTTTCAAGTCTTTTAATAATAAAGATTTCAAATGTTACATCAACTTTCCTATCACTCTCTCTCTCTCTCTCTTTTTTTTTTTTAACTTTAACTAAAGTATAAGGGATTATATTAAAATTAGGAAAATTATGAGTAATTCAATATGAATAGATATTAATATATACCGTATATATCTTGCTTTTAAGAACTTGATTTTAGGTAATTTTAATCAATTTCTCAATTTAAAGAAAAGGCTGTAAAAAAAGTAAGTAAGTTTAAACCCTTAAAAAAGTTCGAAACATCATGCACCCAATTAAAAAAATCTGGAGTGACTCCACTCGACTTTCCGAACATTATGTAATTAACGGTTGTATAGATAAATTAAAGTAAGAGAAGTCATTAAATAAACAAAAAAGAAAATTATAATAGGGGGTTTGAGTATTTTTATTTATACGAGGGTAAGGTGAAAAGTTCTCGGCCTGACAATGAAAGACTGCGATTTTCAGTTAAAAAATGATCTCATTTTTTTACATACTCTCCCTTAACTTCAACACACTCCAACATCAGAATTCCTTCCTTTAAGTGAGAGTCTAAAAAGCTGTGAAAATATTTTTCTGTGGCCCTTCTGGCATGTTCTATCGTTTCTGGCGCGTAATGGTGAACCCATGTTTTATCCATGGTGACAAATCGCTGCACAATATCGGTTGGATCCTTATTCAGTCGTCCCAAACATTGCTGTGACTATTGTTTGCGCGTTTGCTTTTGATCGGCATTCAGCAAATGCGGCACCCCTCTTGCGCAGAGCTTTCGCATCCTTAATTCTTTGTGCAAGGTATTTCGCACACTTTCTTCCGATATCCCCACAGCCTCAGCTATCTCCCTCACCTATCGTCCAACACGATATCATGCACTTTTTCGAAGATTTCCGATGTGGTGGCTGCTTTTGACCGTCCTTCAAGTGGGTCATCTTCGAGCGACGTGCAGCCACATTTAAAATCATCTGACCACTTTTTAATGGTTAACATGAAAGGATCAGAGTCCTCGTAAATTTTTGTTAACTTCAGATGAATTTCCTTAGGGGTTAATCCATCCAAAACGAAGAATTTTATGACTGCACGATATTCAAGTTTATCCATTTTAACGAAAAAAAAAAAAAAAAAAAAATTCGTGTAAACAAACTACTTGAGTGAACAATTTGAAACTTGTCATATAAACTAATGACAAGTGCACCAAGGCAGGAAACCCAAATTTTTGTTGATTGGAACGCCATTTTTTTGTCAGGCCGAGAACTTTTCACCTTACCTTCGTATAGCATGTTGTTTCATTTAACGATACTGCACTTCAAATAATTTGAGCCCATAAATCATTAAGATAAAGAATTTTTTGTTGTGTGCCTGAAAAAATCTATGATTGCTATATTCACCAAAATCGATACAGCTCGTGAGAAGATGATCTATAATATGTACATAAATTTTCAGCTCAATCGGATAAGGTAACGTGATTACACTTTAAATAATTTCAGCCCATAAACCATAATGATAAAGAATTTTTCATTGTGTTCCTCTAAAAAGTGCTAGATTCTTCAAAATTCCTACAATTCGTGTGATGATGATCTATAATATGTACATCTTTTTTCAGTTAATTTAAATAACGCGTTTCGACGCTTTGCACTTTAAATAACTCGATCCCATAGGCCATAATGATAAAGAATTTTTCTTTGTATCCCTGTAACAAATCTATAAATGCTACATTCACCAAAATCCATACTGTTTGTGCGACGGTGACCTATAAAATGTATATAAATTTTCAGCTCATATGGCATTTTAATATGGCATTTATATGGCATTAATATGGCATTTTAATATGGCTCAATATGGCCTTTAGACGTTATCGAACTTTTAATAATTTGACACCATAGGGCATAATGATAAAAAAATTTCTTTTTGTGTCCCTGTAAAAAAACTACGAGTGCTAGATTCACCAAAATCAATAGGATTCGAGCTACGGTGACCTACAAGATGCATACCAACTTTCACCTCATTCAAACAAAGCGTTTAGATGCTATTGTGTTCACTCACACACATACATACATCACCGTAAAATAGCAAATATGAACTCAGGGAACCTCAAAACGTATAGATACACGAAAATCTCTAAGTCGAATTTTTGTCATGATTACAATACTTTCTTTACATAGTACGTTCGAAAAGTAAAAATGCGGATGTACAGAAAATTTAGTTTAATATTTCATTGAAAAACTTATATTTATACAAATATTTAACAAATTTATCAATATAAATCCATTAATTGCTTATATAAGAAATGTAACCATTTATGATTCACTTGTGCAACAATTTTAATATATATCTTTGGTTGATTGTTGGTTGTAGGGTTTAAGGCCGACTGACTACGCTAGGGTCCTAGGCCTATAGGTGGAATGCCTCTATGAGGAGTCTTTCTAAGGGGTCCTAGCCCGTATTTACGCGAGTTTCGGAGAAAACCACAGAAAACTCCGAACGGGTAGGTCGATGAGCGCGACCTGGGATCGAACTCGGCACCTCCCATCTACCAGCTTTGAGAGCAGAACCGCTCGGCCGCTGGTGGGCCTAGTATATCTTTTTGGAAAAAAAATATTGCAAGGGCATTTTTTTCCCACTTTTTTTTTCTTTTTCTTACCTATGTAGAAGAGTATTGTTTTGGGGTCAGGTTATCGAAATTGAGATTTTGATATACCGTAATTTCGCGTATATAACCCGCGGGTAATCTATAAAAAAAACCCGACTTTGTACGTCCTGCGGGCTATCATCCGGTGCGGGGTATCTATCGCGAACAAGGAGAATATCAACACCAGTCTCATTTTAACCCTAAAGGACTGCTCATTATGGATTCCATGAAAGCTCATATGAATGATGTAGTAAAAAGCAGCTTTTACCTCGCGAAATGTTGGAGCAAATTTAGTGGTGATCCCTGACTGTCTGACAAAAGTATTATAGCCATTAGACATCTCTGTTAACCGATCATTCAAGAGCAAAGTTCGAGATAAGTGGGAGGACTGGATGTCTAGCGGCCTTAAAGAATACACTAAGTCAGGAAATCTTTAAAAAAGAAAGCATCTCTAGTGAAAGTAGCTGAATGGGTAAAAAACGCTTGAGACTCTATTGCTATCAAAACGGTAAAATCTGCATTAAAAATGTCTGGATTATTAACGTATAATGACGATGAAATTGAGGACAGTGAAAAGAAACTTGATGAGGAGGATAATAAGGATGAGAAAGACGAACTGTCCCAAACAATACTGAAACATTTTAATTCCGATACGGAAGAATTCGATTTTGATGGATTTTAATGAATTTTGTAAATAAATTTATTATTAATATATAATTTTTCTTATAAATTGAGTAAAGATGTTAATCGTTAGAAGTCAATCCAGTTTATAGTAATTTATATAGAGAGAAATATTAATAATAAGTTATGATTATTTGCTTTTTCATTATAGGTAAGTAAATTTATTTGTTTATTATTTATATTTATTTGTTTATTATTTGTATATTTTCCTACTTATTATTAAAATAATAGCAATTAATATTAAAATTACAAACGGTGATTGCCGATCATGTGATTTTAGAAGTGCGGGGTATCTTCTAGTGCGGGATATCTTTCGCTTATAATTATTTTTAAATAAATTTTTTATGCTGCGAATTACCTTCCGCCGCGGGTTATATACGCGAAATTACGGTATTTATATATTTTGATATTCCCTGAATCGAAAAATCAAGTTTTCATCAGTTATGCCTGTGAACGTCTGTGTGTGTCTTTTATCAGCATAAATCAAGAACAAATATTAGTGGGAAGTACAAATTCGGCATTCTTAATCGGTATCTTATGTATAGATGCTACTTGAAACATTCCGTTAAAATGGAAGGAATAGTTCGCATACAGTGACATCCAAGAGAGTTCAAATACGTTACGTTTATGGGCAAAATTTCAGGTAGGTAGAGTTTAATACCTGTGCCGTCTATAGACGGCACTAAACAAAACAAAACAAACGTATATTTTTACTTTATCTTATCCATGAAAGGTTAAAAAACTAGTTGGCATAGTTGGACTCTGCTCAGTTCCCCATCATATATATGTTTTTATAAATTTCTAGACCAGGAAATTCTCTTAACATGGTTATCATGTTAAGAGAAATGAATTTGACCAAAAGCTTGACACAATGACAGAATGAAATCCCCGCCTAATAGGCTATCCACCGTTCACTTCGATATATTTATCTTATTCTAATCTATTAATTTATTTTATTAGTATCAGTTTCGTAGTTTAGTTTTCATGCTACTATTTTCAATGCAACATTCCTCAAAATGCATATTTATATGGAAAATTTTCAATTTTGTTATGTTGATAAAATCTTAAATACCGAATAACTTACGAAATTTTCCCATTAGAATATTTGTAGTCAATCATATTCATACAAGTATCATAAATGCTATTTTGAAGTTGTCTGATATATATATGATATATCCTCAAAATGGGCGTTTATTCTCAATTTTGTATTCTTCTGCCATTTTAATTCTAAATAACTTACGAATTTCTTAAATTAGAAAATTCATACTCTATGGTATTCATGTCAGTATCCTAAATAATATTTCAAAAGTGGACTGACATTTTTACGATAAAAATATCCCTCAAGATTGGCGTTTGTGTGAAATTTTGCCTTATTCTGCCACGTTAAGAAATTTGTAAATTTCTAATAAATTACGAAATTTTTATATTGGAAATTTCATAGTCAATGATATTCATGCGAGTATCCTAAATAATATTTCAAAAGTAGTCTGACATCTTTATGGTGAAAATATCTCTCAAAATTGATGTGTAAGTGAAATTTTGCACTATTCTGCCATGTTAAGAAATTCGTAAATCTCCAATAACTTACGAAATTTTTAAAGTAGCATATTTATAGTTACTAATGTTCATTCTGGTATCAAAACTGAAATTTTAAAATTGGTCTGACATTTTTACAGTAAAATGTTCCCATTTAATGCACGTTTAAGTGAAATTTTGCCCTATTTTCCCCATGTTAACAAAATCGTAAATTTCTAATAACTTACGAATTTTTTTAATTCGAATGTTGTAAATGAATAGGGTTCTTGCCAGTGTCGAAAGTAATATTTTAAAACTGATTTGACTTCTCTGCGAAAATTTGCTCTTGAGATATCGTGTACACAGACTAATATACTAACCTACTAACACACTAACGGACTAACAGACACCCTACAGACGGACACCATACAAATTTTGTCATTTTCGGATTCCTCACACCTGAAAACGTGTAAAAAAAGTCAAAAAACCGAGGTCGAAAATTTTCACGATTACCTAAGTTCCCCATACCTATAGTATGATGGGGCTGCGCTTGTGAACGATTTGTGCAGCTGCAACGCTGCACTTGACATTGTTGCTTACACAAGGGTCTCACAGTTTGGATGTGAAATTCTCACATTGGCTGCAAACATCAACTTTCGGCCGCCCAAATGATAGATTGAAGTTTTCTTTAAAGTAAGTATAATAAATATTACATTTTACTTTATCTCTCAACTCAGGGTGGTCGGTTTAGAACATTTCATACATTTTTGTGATATTTAGCCGTGCATCCAAATATTGTTTTTCTGTTGAACCATAATGTGTTTCTCTTGCCACAAATTTAGAAATATGTTTATGGATAAGAATACATATACTGCCATCAATCTCATTTCCGATACGATTTTTGCCTCTCATATCAATAGGTATTCTATTCTGCAGTAATAGGTTACATAACCTTGCAACTTGATCTCGAGAAACTCCAGGTATTTGTAAAAAGACATTTTTGCAAACTGGCGTAAACTCACCATTGATTTTAACACTGTATACAAAAGATTTACTTTTTGTCTGTGGGATTTCAGTTGAAAGTGAAGCAACACTACTATGGTAATTATCTGAGTTTTTTTTCTTTCTACACTTAACTTCCTTAGCTTCTATCAATTTTTGCAAATGTAAATCTTGTTGGTTTTTAGTTTCTAACGAATAGAATTTATTCCAAAATCCACTTTTTGTTTTGTTACTAATAAACAAACTGAATTTTCGAGGGCAGTTGCACACAAGCTCATCAGAAATAGATTTACCAGATAGTTCGTGTACTTTTCATTTTTCACTCTTGCTTTCTTTGTGGCATTACGTTTATACTTATCTTCATTTACAGCACCTCGTTTTCTTTTTGCTTGAGGTTCATCATCAGAACTTCCCCTGTGCATTTCTTAAAGCGAAATAATCAAAACACACTAAGATAAGTGGAACCACTGAACAATAATATTAACCTCAAAAATGGAACTACTACTCAATCTTGCACAACAGCTGTTTGGTTTGTGGAAAACAAAGCATTAAAAACAGGTGATACAACCACTGAAACAATACTCAGCAGGGTTGCCTCAAGACAGGGTTGTCACATAAAATTTACTGCAGAAACCCGCCATGTGATTTCGCTTGACGGGTTTCTGCACTAAACAGAAACTTTAACATAAAATATGACCCATTGCCGCGTTGGTAATCCGCCATCGCTATGCTTTTCCCAAGCCTTTTTGCCAACCACTCATAAAAGTTGAGATGTTTGTTTACAAACAAGGAAGTGCCATAGATATAGTAATTTATATAGATCTATCATCC
>CAWVNO010000384.1:0-61128 GCA_963930645.1 Salticus scenicus
CTTGTTTATTTGAACCATAGACCTTATATAATAGACCACGCATCCCTCCTCATTATCTGTCTGTGACATGAAGTAGCTTCTCCAGCGAAATTATCACATGATGCAGACCAGGAGAGAGAGATGAGAATGAATATTATGTGATTTTTCCATTTTGAGCTTTTTTAATTTCTGTATTGTACACATACTTTTTATTTAAGCCTTTAGATTTATGCATCGTTGGAAAGCTAAAATGTCATAGATTAATTATAAAAAAGTTTCTTTTGTGAAAAAACATTTTCAGGGTTCATACTCATCAGGGAAAACAGGGAATACTCAGGGAATTTGAAATTTGTTGAAAAAAGTCAGGGAAAATTAAAATTTTCATTAAAAATCAGGGAAAATCAATTATAAAACCTGGAAAAACAAATATTTTCTTTCTCTCAAGAACGATTTTTCTTGTTTAGCTTCATATCGGAATTCAATTGATTAAATATTGTAAAAATACGCATGTAAACAATGATTTCTACCTGAATTTCTATCATGGTCGACAGTAATATGACGCCATACAGTGGAAGTAGCTGTGTATTTTGTCCTATTTAGAGGAACGTTTCTTGTAATACGTCGCTAATATTATGTTGAAAATTGTCTGGGAACTCGGGGAAAACTCAGGGAATTTTTTTCCCATATATGAGTATGAACCCTGATTTTGAAGGGGTGAATTTTTTGTTTGATTCTCACAAAAATAAGTGCTTTCTTATAGAAGAATCTCCCTCAAGTCTATGTCACATGACATACAGTGCTGACCGGAAAGGATGAAGGTATCAGATTACACCTTCATGTTGCAGACATTCACTATAATGGGAAGTCCTATTGGTGGTGTAGTCTATCTATATAAGGTCTATGATTTGAACAGTGTGGGGGAGTCAAATTGATGAATGCATCTTATTCAGAGTCACTTCTAGAAGCTGTATAACAAAACTGTGATTTCAATGAATATTCTCTAAACAGTCTAATAGAATTGTCAATTCAGTGAACATTTTTGAAGCAGTCCAATAAAACTATTGCTCGTAATACAAAAGTCACTCATTATTTGATTAATGTTCTTGAAACAGTCCAAAAAAAAACAGATAACGTAATTTCGTGTGTATAGTCCGCAGATGAAGTTTTATTTAAAAATTATTTAAAAAAAAGTCTGATTGTCTGTGACATAGACCAAAAAGGTCAATCTTTTAATTAATCTTATTATGCAGATAGCATACAGTGGAAACTAATTAATTTTAAGTTTTCAAGGGTTTCAATAAAAATGACCTGACCAGTGTTCAATTGTTATAACACATGAAATACAAAAGTTTTAACAAGAAACAATTTTTATTCAATAAAGCATAAATATATATTAGAAAAAAACAATTTCAGAATAGGACAAAAATCAGAGTTACCTTTTTCAGGTGATGAACAAGATAAGGCAGTAGGTATAATCTAAATTCTGTTATAACACAAATACATATTTTGTTCTATAAAGACAAAACATCCGTGATCGCCATGTTGACCAACGGAAAAAGGATGAAATACTTTGCTTCCGCGATCGTCATGTTGACCAACGGAAAAACAAGATGTATTGTTGACTATTGAAGACTATGATCAATGCACTATTAATTTTATGATTTCATTCACAACGATTTTTTACTTAAACCTTTTACACTTAACAATTATGACTTAAAAAGTCATTAAACAATATTAACATTAGTGAAACACTCAAACTTTAACAGATCGATTCAACTATCAGTTATCATTTAATTTTTAGAATTTGGAACATTCGCGAATGACGAAAAACTGCAAAGTTAAACTTATCCTTTTAAAGGAAAACAAACTTAACGAGAAAAACTTTAACATTTGTAAAAATTTGTAACAAACGGCAGCCATCAAGATATAAACTGCAACAGCCATAAAAACAACATACTCAGCTGTAAAAAGCCAAAGCACTCCTCCCATACGTGCTTAACTTATCAACAGCTTAAAGCTGCTCTAATATCTGAAGCTATTGACACTTCATCTCTAATTGAAGGCTGGTTGACAACTGCAATCTAACACATTCGCCGCGAGCTTTTTATACTGACTGAAATGTCAAATCTGCATATAAACAAAACATCGCTGTTGCCACTCAACGGTCAAAGCCAAAATATAGTTTATAACAATTATTTTAACAGCAGTGGCAACAGCCAAAAATAGAAAAATTGTGCAGTTTTAAAATGGCAACGGCAAAGAAGTAAACAAACATCGATCGTTAATGCGTAATGCATGGAGAGCTGCAAACCGGATTTTTAAATAAAAAAGCAAGTAGATATTTAAGAGGTTTGAAAAGAAAAGGTAAATAAAAAAGTTATTTCTTGAAAATTAGCCATTTATATCCATAAAATTTAACAACATTTTTATATGTGAGGACATTGATAGTTATCATTGCCCCCCACCGCAGCATATAAAAAAACAGCAAATAAATTAGTTAACAAAACACCATCATGAGATCTCCACAGTTCATGAAAAAGTATCACTAAACGATACAAAAACACTAGTTAAGAAAAATACGAAGAATACCATTGACACAAATCTATCACATATCCAAATTCCCAGTGATGAGAAACAATTCTCCACCATGCAGATATACTAAAGAAAAGGTGATATGAAACATATATACATTATATACAATATAGATTATGCAATTCAATTTATATACAAGAATAAATATGATGAATATATTCAACATGGAAAAAAAAATATGCAAAATGAATATATATATATAGAATATGTAAATGTACACAAGGCGCCCCGTGATTTCACACACACATTCACACCATGATAACATAAATTATGAAAAACATCTGCAAAGTGTATAAACCAACTCAAACACAAGAATTTTATATAAAGATTACTTTTATAAATTTTAATAAATCATTTTTTGTTAATGGCTTTGTAAACGGGTCGTCAAGATTTAATTTAGAGGAAATATATTCAATATGAAATTTGCCCTCATCAAACCAATCCCTTATGAAAAAATGTTTAATATTAACATGACGTGTATGGAAATTCTCAATCCTGCAAAACTTATACTGGTGGGCTTGTTATGGCCTACTGCTGGCATCCTGCACTTGCCATCAGTTGCCGGTTGCCCCATATAACTCCAGTAGCGGGCCGTTCGTGGCTGCCAGCAGTGATGAAAGCCTAAAGAAAAATGGTCGGTGACCCAGAAGTGGCATAAACACAGGTCGCCTTATGCAGGCTATCACCACACGGCCAACATCATGTTTTTCATGTTGTGGCCACAAATTATTAGGCCATAACCAATTTGTATGCATAGAGGGCGCTGTGATTCTTTTTCTGTTGATTTGAAATTCCCTCGCTGTCCGCCATTTCATACGAAGTTCTTGTTCGTTGTTGTAGTCTGCGGGTGCGAGATAGAAAATCTCGTAAAAAGAATATATGAGTAAGTTATTCAATTATTAATTTGTTTTTGTATTATTTTTTAAATACTATTTTTTTTTAAATGTTTGACTCTAAAGCTATTGTTGTAACAAAAGGATTTCTAGAAATATATAACAAATATCCAGTTTATCCGTTCTAGTAAATTATGATAGTCGCTAACTTTCTAGTATTTTATTATTGTTATTATTATTTTAATTGATTTAATAAAATAAAAATTAGGGATCTTAATTTATATATTTATACTATATGGACGAGAGAAAGTTATTAGAACAATTATAAGTATTTATAGTGTATGTTTTATTTATTTTTTCTTCCTTCAGTGTAGTTAAGAAGAAAGCATTAGATTCGGGAAAATTTTCAACATCCAGATTTCGATAGATTTTACACGTTTTGGGTTTTTCTGATGAACATAATTTGAAAACTGTCTGTCTGTCTCTTTGTGTCTTAAAAATTTATGAAAGTGATAGTAGTCTAAAAAGTTTACTTCTTCCGCATTTTTTTTTTTTTTTTTTTTTATGTACAAGCATCGCTTCCTTCACCCCTGAGGGAGAAGTATACCCAGATAGAGTAAATTTCCATTATGGGTATTCTTGAAAATAATTCACCAGTATCTTTAAACGAACGATTATATTATACATCTGTGATATTTTAAAGAAAATTTATTGATTTTTTAATTTTTGACAAAAACTAGTATGATGTGGCACCACAAAACTTTCTTCTATATTTTTTATTATGCAAATTCACGTAGTGCAAATAATTTGTTAAAATCATTTTCCTGAATGCATGCAAACGCTTTTCATTTTAGAACAGTGTTTCTCAATAATAATAATAATAATAATAATAAATCAATTTTGTTCCAACTTCTAAAAAAATGCTTTCTTCTTGTTTTTTTTTAAATAATTTATAACTTTGCTTTAATTTTCCACAAATTTAATTCAGTCATTTATTTGGAAGTTATTGATGAGTTTCTTTTGAAAAATACCAGCATGAAAATTTATCCCCTCATGGGGAAGGGCGAGCGATTCTTCAACTTATACAAAAAAAAAATTCCTGGTTTGTTGTTTGTTATTTAAATATTTATTTTTTAATTCATAATAAAAATTTAAAAAATAATTATCATTTATTTGAAATCATTTATGTAAAATTTCGTCCTACACTGTGTCATATTGAAAATTACGAAGAAAGAGAAATATAGAGCCATGTGTTGGGTGAATGATCCACAAATGTAATCAGGAACGATTTTAATCAAGTTTGGTTAAATTTCAAATTTGGTTAAATTTCGTCCGTTGGTTCGTGAGATACAGCGTCCACAATTTTTTTATGCACACTTACAGAGTGAAACTTTCTAAAAATGGTCAAATCGTGTTCAGGAATCTCAAAACCCTCCATCACAGAAAATAAATTTCATAAATAATAAATTTAATATGTAATTTCTATAAACTGTTTTTGGAAAAGAAAAAAAAAAGTGGTAGCCATAACAAATTGTTTTATTTTATTTATTTATTAATTATTATTTTTTAAATGCAAGTGAGAAAAATAATTTCATTTTAACAAAACTGAAATACTTTCCCCCTCAATTTCCCGTAACGTATGAGAATATTTTTGAGCATCACTATTAAATGAACCACACATTGCCCTAAACATTTACAGAATCTGCTTTCCAAACCTAATGAAACGTCATCTGTATAAAACTGCAAAATCATCTTTCGGTATCGCATGTCGGAAAATTACTCACTCAAGGACATTGAAGAGAGTTGGGGAGAGAGTAAAGACATTGGACTATCAACAACGCGAAAAAGTTCTTTGTGGCAGCCTGGTTAAATTTGACAGCTGTGATAATTAATTCTAAATTGCCGATTACATTTCTCAGTGATAATATCTGTGGTTTGAAATGTGCGAGTTTGAAGATAAACACAGAGAGAAAAAAAGAAAGCTTGACCATCTGCCTGCTGTTTTAAAAAGAAGGGAAAAAAATTATCAATTGGGTACCATTTGATGTAGGGGAAAAGAAAAATATTCAAGATTTTCTGGATACTTGAGAGTTATAATAAAAAAGCACCACAGAATTGGTGTTTAAAAGTAATAAGAGTAAACACTATAAAATGTAAGAGCTCGCAACAATCGTTTCGGATGGAAAGAAAACATGATCCTTCATCAGGCAAACGAAGTAGGCACGAGTGCGGCAAACAAAGCGCAAGCGTTGCTGCATGCGTTTTGTTTGCAAAATTTTATGGTGTTTATTCAAAGTATTGTACATGTTACTTGAGAGTATACTCCAATTTCTTAAGAAATCGCACCCTTGGGCGGCGTAAGCTAGTTATTAACTAAAAGGGCGTTCGGAATGGAGATGTCCGTTTTTTTATTGCCAGAAATAAGAAAGTGACCTAAAATCCGGAAAAGTCCGAAATCCGGAAAGGCCACGGTCCGGACGATTCCGGATTTGAGATTTTGTACTGTAGTAATAAATAGAAAAATTTGTAAATAAACATAATCATTGCCCTCCCCCCCCCCCAAAAAAAAAAAAAAAAAAAAAAAAATGCATCAGTGCTTTTAGGTTGAAATAATAACACATCGCTTCGTGAGTTTAACAAAAAGCACGACGGCAGCAAATTACTTTTGCTGCACTCGTGCCCACTTTGTTTTGCCTGATGAAGGGTCTTCGTGCTATTTCAACCGGAATCAATTGCTGCAATTTTTTATTATTTATTTATTTATTATAATTTTTTTTTTTTTAGTTTATGGTGTTTTTTACAATGCTCTCTTTATAACAATTTTTGTTTCAATATTCTATAATTTTCACATGTAAAGTTACATTTATTTATATCAAATAGCGTAACAAAGTTAAACATATTAAAATTTGAACACTTAAAAAAAAAATAATAATAAAAAAAACATAATCTCCTTTATTCCAAAAAATTAAACTTTTATCATAAGGAAAATGGATCAACTGAATATTTCCTATATGCTGCACTAGAAATCCTGAATTTACAACCATAGCATATGAATCAAATACTTGTAAATAGTATTTAAAAATGAATACGTACAAAATCAAATTAAATATTGGATGCATAGAAAAAACTGGCTGCTACTTCATCAGAAAAAAGAGAGAGGAAAAAAAAAAAAAAAGAAAGAAAAAGACCCATAGTGCATTTCTGTTGGGAAAGTAAAACTCACTGAATGACTCAACCATTCAACGAGGAATTCCGATAGTAAACGTAAACATCAACTTTAAAGATACAATGTTTTCTTTGTGTCTATCACCTGTTTAATTCTTATTTTGAGGATTTGAATTGTGAATAACTAGCAGATTATCCGCACCACCGTATAGTCCGCGGGTGAAAAAATTTGCTTTTTTGACACACATAGTCCGCGGACAATATGCGCAAAATTACGGTACTTGTTCCACAAGAGTAGAGCAATCAGTATTTAATACTCCACAGAGCAGGAATCTAGTTTTTTCAGGAAAAAAGATCAATCACTTGGCAATCCCTCAGAATAACTCTCTGAACAGGCTCTCACTCCATTAAATCTGTCACAGGTCGACCTTAATGGAAGTGAATGGAATGCTATTTATGTTCACTTCGACTGTAAATCTACTTACTGCAACAGCCCAATTGATGCAGGGAAGAAATTTAATCTGCTGCAGCATCGCTCCTCTCTTTGAAGATTACACGTTCTGGGGAGTTTCTCCGCATTGTTTCATGGTTTGTTGCATGGTACACAACTAATCTATTGATGTGAATCATTTTTAGTTACTACTTGGCGATTTCTGTATCCTGACAACATCATAATTCAGTTTCTTATGACGTAAAGATTTTTTCCAGTTTTGTTGTAACTTTGGACTTTGACCTTTTCAGCACTTTGGGTTGTAAAAGTACACACAATCACCTTCCTTCAGAGAATTTTTAGTCGGCTTTGTGTTGTAGCTTGTCTTTCTTCTGTCGCTGATCAGATTAATCCTTTCTCTAACAAACTCATGTATGTTTGGCTAAAATAATCTAAAACTATCCAAGTCTAAATCTCATCAGTACAGTGGTGGACATAATTATAAGACACCTATCTAATTTGACAAATAGTGAAAGAAAAGATTCGGAGCTTAAAAATGTTTTATCAAATACGTCAAAAACATAAATTTATTCTGTTATCATACATAATTATTTTATAATAATGATATTTTCGTACAATTTAATGAAAAAATTTAAAAACATAATGGACAAAACTATAAGACACCAACCGTTTTTTCCAAATACAGTGGTCAACATAATTAGCAGATACTAATGGTCTAAAAGAAAATCATCTAACATGGTTATTCAATATTTGGTGGAGCCGACATTGTTTTTTATAACATGAAAGATGCGATTCGGCATCGAACCTATCAATTCTAACAAAATATCGCACGACAGTTCTTCCCAAGCACATTTTATAGCATCCTTTAGGTCTTCGACACATATAAACTGCCTCCCATTTCGGTAAACCGCACAAGCTAAGATCCCCCAGAAGTTTTCGATGCGATTTTAAGTCTGGGGAGCGAGAAGACCACGGGAGAACATTTATACTTTGCTCTAAAAGCCACTTTTTTGTTTCGTCTGATCATGAATCGGTACATTATCGTGCTGGAAAGTGTAGTTTTCGCTACAAAGAAGTTTGCCGTATATGGCTACTTAAGAAGATTCTTATACTCTTCAGAATTCATTCTTGAATGCACAAAAACAATATCCGTTTTCCCTTGAGCCGAAAAACCAGCCCAAACCGTTACTGAGCCTCCACCCATTTGGTGGCTCATTAGTACATGAGGAGACTTCCGTAAATCATGCCAGTAATATTAAAACCCATCAGGACCATCCAGGTTAAACTTTTTTTCATCAGAAAATAACACAGAGTACCATTTGAAGGTCCAGGCCATAGTTTGTTTAGCGAAGTTTAGACGCTCCATTTTGTGCCGGCTTAGGAGCGGTGGTTTTTTCTTCAAATTTTTTTTAGGTAGATTCCTTATAGGAGATCTACCTATTGCAATGGTTCTCATGACACGACTTCTGGAAAATTTCTTCATATCTTCACCGATCATGACCCCTAGAACCCAAAACCACCCTCTGTTCAAAAGTTTATATATATATATATATAGGTATATATGTATAACGCTTTTTCCCATGTTAAGTTGTGAACACGATAACTGGAGTAATTTTTATTTAAATTTAACCAGCTCGGGATATGTTGTCAGGACAGTAAAAATCTCAGTCGAGTTCGTAGATGGGGTATCCAGCTCAAAGGGGGTGGAAATGGTGGGGGGTGAAAATTTTAATTTGCCCATAATTTCTTTAATATTGAAAACAGAAAAATACTTCAAATCAGGCGAATTACCGCCTTACCCTAAAGAACAACTTTTGTGTTTAAACTTTTTCGATAACTTCAATTGCTTAAAAGTTACAAGTTAAAAAGTGATTTCTCTTGTGATGAAGCCGACATTTTCTATAGCTTTCATTGCAAAAATTTATAATCTGATGTTTATGTCACGTGCAATTGATAATAAAAAAGATCACTGAAAATATAATAAAATTTTAATCATGTTTTTAAACAATACAATAATCTGATTTAAAAAAAAAAAAAAAAAAAAAAAAAAGTTTAATTTAACAGAAAATATGACGTCACAATTACAACAATGTACTGAGAAAAATTAAATAAAATTGTATCCGTGATTTTAAACAGATAAAATAAAAGTTAATAAAAAAATAAGTAAATAAAATCAGCATATCTTACGGTTAAGCAGATTTAGACTTAGCTTTATGACGTAGATGCTATAATGTCCATAGAATAATAATAAAGGAAGAAGGAGCATAAGTGTTTCTAATAAGCTGTTGTGTTGCCACAACAAACAGCGATATTATTCTTCTTCTATGGCCCTACTTTAAGGTTTTGAGTAGCAAAAGTAGCTTTCGCTGGCATTTCACTAGAAGGGGTTTGTAAGCATTAAGAGTATTGTCATGCTCCTTCCTAATTATTATTCTATGATAATGTCATAGATGATCATATGATATAATAGATGATCAATGTCATCGTTTAAAAAAAAAAAAAAAAAATCTTGTAAATCGATGCTAAACGAATTAAACTGGCATGGTAGAAAAGGTAATAAATTTGGGGACATTTAGGTATCCCTTTAGCAAATGAACTAGGGACATTTTAATGAATTTTCCGTTGAAGTTTATTTTCATGAAAATTTAAATTTAAATTAAAATATTTCATTACTTGAATTCCCTTATTTTGATAAATAAAATTATACCAATAAAAAAAAATAAAATAAAGAACACTCTTTTATTGAAAAATGAACTAATAAAGGTTTGGAACCTGCCCCTGATGGGAAAATTGCCTGGAAACACTTGTATCTAGTATTGTCATTGATTATGAAGTCGTGTGCAAAATTTCTGGTCCTTTGGACGATAAGAAGTTGCCGAAAATTGAATTGCAAAATTCCGTTACATACATCAATAGTTGCATCATATCAAGTTAATAAAAGTGTGTTAATTAAAATTCTTGTTGAACACTTTAATTAATCATTTAAAAATATAAAATTAAAATAATACGTCAATCTTAATACAAATATCGTTTGTGGTGAATAGTTTAGAATGTCAGTTTAGGCAAGAATTTAAAATTTACGATTGAGAGTAATACGTTACAGCATCCTTTGACTTTTTATCTTGTCGAAACAAGATATTGGTCTGTGAAGAGATATGAGGTTTTCGCGTGGAAAGAAAATATAATGACGCCAAAGCTGCCTTTCTCCATCGCCAAGCTCGCCAAATTTTGTCGCCAAGTCAAAAATTTCGTCGTCAACTATCAACTTTTGCCGCCAAATCACAAATTTCATTGCTAAGTCGCAAGTTTTGTCACCAAAATCTCGACAAATCATACAATTCACTAAATTCATAACAATTAACATTGAAATTCAGCGGTGCCAAATGGTCAAATGTTAACTAATGTTAATGTTAATGTTCCAGCTTATGTGAACCAAAACAGTTTCACTTTACAATTTTTACTGATCTGACAATAAGAATCACAAAAACACAATACAAAACTTTCAATAATTCAATAAAAATTACAATGAAATAACTATCCAAAAACCGCTACCACTTATCTGTATTTGACTTGACCATAACAACGCCAGGCTTACCAGAACTAGTAAGATCTTACCAGAACTAGTGCATTTTCACGTTTCTATTACTTTTTCTTTTTAAAGAAAGATATTGAACAACAGTTATGTGGATTTAAAAAAAAAATTATAATTTTGATTAAGCTTGGGTTGGGAGGGGGGTGTAGCCCAATAGCCCCCTCCGGGATTCACCATTGCTGGAAATATCTTTAAGGTTTTTATTTGTTGAATGATTATGAGCTTGAAATTTAAAAAATTTAAACATTTACAAACCAATAAATTTAGCCTAAAAATTTTAAGTAGAATGAATAAAACCCGTTTGTAGTTGAAAATTAAATTTCTTGAAAACAGAATAGCGACGTAAATAATGCAATGTGTGGGAACAAAGCCATTGGCTAGTTATTAATGCATATGTAAAATTTCTTTACAATTGTAACATTAACGTAAAGTAATCTACCTTTGCCTTTAAGCTTGCCGAAAAGGGATTTTTTTACTTTTATTTTCGTCCAGATGAACAAGCAAAAGTTTTTTTAGGTAGATTCCTTATAGGAGATCTACCTATTGCAATGGTTCTCATGACACGACTTCTGGAAAATTTGTTCATATCTTCACCGATCATGACCCCTAGAACCCAAAACCACCCTCCGTTCAAAAGTTTATATATATATATATATATATATATATATATATATATATAGGTATATATATATATAGGTATATATATATATATGTATAACGCTTTCTCCCATGTTAAGTTGTGAACACGATAACTGGAGTAATTTTTATTTAAATTTAACCAGCTCAGAATATGTTGTCAGGACAGTAAAAATCTCGGTCGAGTTCGTAGATGGGGTGTCCAGCTCAAAGGGGGTGGAAATTTTCATATGTCCATAATTTCTTTAATATTGAAAATAGGAAAAAAATTCAAATCAGTCTAATTACCGCCTTACCCTAAAGAACAATTTTTGTATTTAAATTTTTTCGATAGCTTCAATTGCTTAGAAGTTATAAGCTAAAAAGTGATTTTTCGTGAATTATGTTGAAGCCGACATTTTCTATCCGCGTTTGTAATGATCGATAGACGGCGCTTTGTGAACACTGCAGTTGTTAGTAAACATAGCCACGTGTGTTCGATTAGTGTTCCTTTGTTATTCTACTTAATATTCGTACTATAATTTCTCCGCCATTACATTATGGAAAATTGATTGCTTTTGGAAAAAATACTTCAGTTTATTCAAAGTTCGATCGGAAGTAGATTTTTAACTGAAGTTGAACAAATATTAATTTCAAATCATCTGATTAATTCTTTACTTCCATTAGCCGAAGCAACTGAAATTTTAAATTTGTCATTTGGAAATAAATGGAAGCTCAATTCTGGATTTCTTGATCCTTTGGAGTTACACTGTGGCACACAAAAGTATGTGTTATCTTTTTTACCGTATTTATTCATTTTTATTCAATAAATATATGTGAAACTAAATATCGGCAAGCAATGGCGGCTGTATGGAATTCGAATTAAACCATGTTTATTGTAATTTCACCTTAGTCCACCAGAGGGCGAGCATTTCATTACAATCGCGGATAGCTTTCATTGCAAAAATTTATAATCTGATGTTTATGTCACGTGCAAACGATAATTGGAAAATATAATAAAATTTTAATCACGTTTTCAAACAATATAATATTCTGATTGAAAAAAAAAAAAAAAAAAAGTTTAATGGACCATATTCCTCCTTTGGGTTCGAGACTATAAAAAATCAGCTGTTTTCGGTAAATAATTCTCAACTCTACCATAGCAAAGCATTGTGGCTTGCAAATTTTTATCTTGCAATATTATTTCTAAGAGTTACAGACGTTACAGATTATATGAAATTGAAGTAAGAGTGATATAGTGATAACTTTGTTATGTTTTTAATCCAGTTTTAGTAATATACTTTAATATTAATCAACATATGCAATATTAAAAGTTGCCGTGTGAACTGTGGCGATGTTAACAAATTTAAATGGATGTTCCATTTAATAAATTACTTTATTAAAGTGATTGAAATTCTAATTATTTAAGCTTTGATGTCTATATATATATGCGTGTCTGTATAAAATGTTCTTATTAATCTTTTATCCATTATATATATATATATATATATATGTGTGTGTGTGTGTGTGTGTGTGTGTGTGTACATAAAATGTTCTGCAATTTTACGATATGGAATAGTCTTAACTTTATCATTCGATTCAGTTGTTTACATTTCACTTTTGTTCTTGTTTGAACATAATTATTAAGTTTCACTGCAGAAATATTTAGGAAAATGTTATACGTAACAATAAAATGTCATCTTAAATCTAATTTGTTTACAAAATATCGGCCACGTGTTCGGCGATTTTACCTACGGTGACGTCACAGGAATATTGTCCATTTAACAGAAAATATGACGTCACTATTACAACAATGTACTGAGAAAAATGAAATAAAATTTTATCCGTGATTTTAAAGAAATAAAATAAAAGTTAATAAATAAATAAATATGTAAATAAAATCAACATATCATATCGAATTAAACTGGCATGTTAGAAAAAGTAATAAATTTTGGGGACATTTAGATATCCGCGATTGTAATGAAATGCTCGCCCTCTGGTGGGCTACGGTGAAATTACAATAAACATGGTTTAATTCGAATTCCATATAGCCGCCATTGCTAGCCGATGTTTAGTTTCACATATATTTATTGAATAAAAATGAATAAATACGGTAAAAAAGATAACACATACTTTTGTGTGCCACAGTGTAAATCCAAAGCATCAAGAAATCCAGAATTGAGCTTCCATTTATTTCCAAATGACGAATTTAAAATTTCAGTTGCTTCGGCTAATGGAAGTAAAGAATTAATCAGATGATTTGAAATTAATATTTGTTCAACTTCAGTTAAAAATCTACTTCCGATCGAACTTTGAATAAACTGAAGTATTTTTTCCAAAAGCAATCAATTTTCCATAATGTAATGGCGGAGAAATTATAGTACGAATATTAAGTAGAATAACAAGAACACTATTGGAACACACGTGGCTAATGTTTACTAACAACTGCAGTGTTCACAAAGCGCCGTCTATCGATCATTACAAACGCGGATTATCCATTTGACAAATGAACTAGGGACGATTTCAATGAATTTTCCGTTGAAGTTTATTTTCATAAAAACTTAAATTTAAATTAAAGTATTTCCTTACTCGAATTCCCTTATTTTGATAAATAAAATTATACCATTTAAAAAAAAAAAAGAAAGAACACTCTTTTTTTTGAAAAGTGAATTAATAAAGGTTTTAGAAAACTATTACATACTTTTAAATCTTTATTAAAAAAAAAAAATTAATTGTTGCCACTCGACATTATACAAATACATCCAAATCCTGTGTCACATACGATAGTTTTGTATAAGTACATATTTTTTGTTTGCCCTTGGAACCTGCCCCTGTTAGGAAAAGTGCCTGGAAACGCTTGTATCTAGTATTGTCATTGATTATGAAGTCGTGTGCAAAATTTCAGGCCATTCGGACGACAAGCAGTTGCCGAAAATTGAATTGCAAAATTCCGTTACATACATTAATAGTTGCAGCATATCAAGTTAATAAAAGTGTGTTAATTAAAAAACATCTTAAACGCTTTAATTAATCATTTAAAATATATAATTACAATAATACGTCAATCTTAATACACATATCGTTTGTGGTGAATAGTTTAGAATGTCGGTTTACGCAAGAATTTAAAATTTACGATAGAGAGTAATACGTTACAGCTTCCTTTGACTTTTTATGTTG
The DNA here is from genome assembly GCA_963930645.1 of Salticus scenicus. Lineage (NCBI taxonomy): Eukaryota > Metazoa > Arthropoda > Arachnida > Araneae > Salticidae > Salticus > Salticus scenicus. The sequence continues at coordinate 14,405 of CAWVNO010000384.1, forward strand.
TCGAAATAAGATATTGGTCTGTGAAGAGATATGAGGTTTTCGCGTGGAAAAAAAAAATACAATGACGCCAAAGCTGCCTTTCTCCACCGCCAAGCTCGCCAAATTTTGTCGTCAGACAACAAATTACGTCGCCAAGTCAAAACTTTCGTTGTAAACTATGAAATTTTGCCGCCAAATCACAAATTTCATTGTTAAGTCTCAAGTTTTGTCACCAAAATTTCGCCAAATCATACAATTTACTAAATTCATAACAATTAGCATTGAAATTCAGCGGTGCCAAATGGTCCAATGTTAAAGTTAATGTTCCAGCTTATATCAACGAAAACAGTTTCACTTTACAATTTTTATTCATCTGACAATAAGAATCACAAAAACACAATACAAAACTCTCAATAATTCAATAAAAATTACAATGAAATAACTATCCAAAAACCGCTACCACTTAACTGTATTTGACTTGACCATAGCAACACCAGGCTTACCAGGGCTTGACCATAGTAAGGTCACAAGTGCATTTTCACGTTTCTATTTTTTCTCTAAAAGAAAGATATCGAACAAGAGTTATATAGATTTTAAATAAAAATTATAATTTTGATTAAGCTTGGGTAGGGAGGGGGGTGTAGACCAATAGCCCCCTCCGGGATTCAATATTGCTGGGATTGTATATCTTTAAGACTTCTATTTGTTGAATGATTATGAGCTTGAGTTCTAAAAAATTGAAACATTTACCAATAAATCTAGCCTAAAATTTTAAGTAGATTGAATCCCTTTTGTAGTTGAAAATTAAATTTCTTGAAAACAGAATAGCGGCTTAAATAATACAATGTGTGAGAACAAAGCCATTGGTTAAGTATTAATCCATATGTAAAATTTCTTTACATTTGTAATATTAACGTAAAGGAATCTACCTTTGCCTTTAAGCTTGCCGAAAAGGGATTTTTTTTTTATTTCACATAGGAAGCATTATGCAACACCCTGCGAATGGTTCTCCTTAAACAATTCAGTTTCAAAGCATTTTTAATGCATGTAGTGGTCATCTTATTCTGTGCAGCGAGCGAAAGCACATGGCGTCTGTCTCTCGAGGACAAGCAAGGAGTACGTCCAGATGTTTTAATCACCAATCCATTAATTCCTCTTTTCAAAACATTTCTAATTGCACATCTAGAGTGTTTAATAACTTTGAAATATTATTAATTGAAGCACCAGTTCCATTTAATCTCCAAATTTAGCGAATTTCACTTTCTTTTAATTCTGTACCTCGTGGCATGTTTGTAAATGCGTGAAGTTGGTTATCGTCTGCTTTAGTTAACTGCTGACGTCATAACAGCGTGCAGAAAATTTGCATATTGCACATTATTTTCGATAAAAAGCAGGTGTTTTAATTAAAATGTTAGGGTGTCTTATAATTTTGTCGATGGTATTTTTAATTTTTTTTATTAAACTCTGTAAAAATATCCTTTCTGTAAAACAATTACGTGTGATAACAGAATAAATTTATGTTTTTGACGTATTTGATAAAACATTTTTAAGCTCTGAATCTTTTCTTTCACTATTTGTCAAATTAGATAGATGGCTTATAATTATGTCCACCACTGTAGTTGTTTAGTGAGAAATGTATATTACAGGGTTGCCCGAACAGAATATAACAAGCAAGAGAAGTGTTTGTCCAAACAACATGTCTGATGGCATCCATCCTATGGTTCCATGCAGAGAACTTCTCTAAACAAGAAGAAATATCAAAAGGTTCAAGACCAGTCAGTTTGATTCTTGGAAGTGAACAGACACAGATGATTTAGAAGAGTTTGATTAAAACTGAACTATGCCATTAGACTCCGGATGCAAGGGTGTTGTTCGAGTCTTCATATTACAAGATATCTTTTAAGTTCAGTGAAAAGTACCAAATTGAAATAAGTACATTTATCTAAATGAAAAATCATAGGGACTGCGTAATGTGATATCCAATCTTGCACAAAGGTATCTGCAACAATTGGTGCTTGTTGATTTGGTATGGGTATACCTTTCGGTTATTTTTTTAAATAGTCCACTATCATAAGGATGTATTGGTTATCTATTAAAGTCTGATGCATCACTCCTAATATATCCAAAGCAATTCTCTCAAAAAAGCACATCAACACTATATGCTGCAAACGTTCTTTGGTATGAGTTTCTGGTCCTTATCTTATTTTACATTACATTTTTCTACATCAGTTTGCAGTTTATCCCAGAAAAAGCGTTCTTTAGTCATACTCAGGGTTTTCAAAACTCTGAAGTATCCTCCGCTTGGGTATCATTTACTTCTTTCAGGATGTTATTAACTATGTGCAGTCGAACCTTGTTAACGTGAATGTCAAGGGGAATAAAAAATGTGTTCATGTTAACAGTAGTTCATGCTATCAGTAACTAATCTTTTTGACAGGGACTGTGGAAACAGTTCATGTTAATGAGGTTCAACTTTATTAGAGTTCTGCATGAACCCGCAATAGAGAATTTTGGCAATCCAAATCCAAAATGGAATAACCATTTCATTAAAGGATAATATGGAATAAGGTAATATTTTTGCAAAAAATCGTCTGTAATTGCAATATAAAACATTTTATTTTGAAATTATTATTGAAAATAAACAATATTAAAAAAAAATGATCAATATTCAAGTGTTGCAAAAATTGCAAATAATATGGTATTCCATAATAATAATAATCCCATAGTAACGGAATTACTATCTAGGAGAATAAATCAACCTTGGCGACCTGTTGGTAGAAATAAGTTCATGGGAATCAGGCTACTAACTAACTCAACTCCTCTACTGGAAATGACACTAGGTTTTCACTCATTTTACTGCTTTGCTCATAGATTAGCGAATTCATAATACAGTAGGGAACCAATTATCCAGAATGGTTTTTACGAGACTATTCTGGATAACTGGTTTTTCCGGATAACTGGTTGCTCATTAAGCAAGCCTTATTAATCAGAATTATTGCATGCAATTCTCATTTAAAATAACTATTTTAAACCAAAAATAAATATTTTTTATCAATTAATCAAATTTAAATAATTAACCTGATTTTTATTTTACTTTATTATTATTATTTTTTTTTTTTTTTGTTGTTGTTGTTTTTTAAAAAGTATTAAAATAATTTTTAATCAAGGTAAGTTATTCAAAATTTAAAATGTGAACAAAAAAGAAAAAAAAAAAAATCTTTGAAACTTAACTTTCCATAAAAATCAAAATCTGCCCAAATCCAAGTGTTTTTAAACGTGATTAGCCAGTGATTATAAAACATTGAATATTAGAAAATTATGACCTGATTTTACAGGTTTTTTACTTTTTATTTCTTATGAAAATTCGTTTTTTAATGTCCATGAGAGTGCAAAATATTCATAATATTTTAAAAGTAATTTGATTTTAATTAACACCTCTCCCCCCCCCCCAATAAATAAATAAATGAATAAATAAAATAATATTAAAATGAATAAAATTCAGTACAGGACCAATTACTCCATTTCACCCAATCCAATCTAGATAAATAAAATTGCCACCTTTATGATATCGTGTAGTGGCGCCATCTATCCACATTTTTCCAAACTAAAAGCTATCTTTTTAGTCTACATTGTACATTATGACCTTTAACTTATATTCCCTGTCAAATACGTAAATACTACTTTTAAATAAATGTAACAAAATTAAATGGAATTATTATTTATTAAATATTTCTTTTACTTTTAATTGTTTCAGATTACAATGTTAAACCATTATTATAAAAAAAAAAAAAAAAAAAAATTAATTGGAAATTAGTTGTTTGGAAATATAATTCCGGATAACTGGTTTTCCGGATAAACGGTTCCATACTGTACTTACCTCCAAAAAAGTCTGAATCTTGTTAAACTAAGAAAGTTGTATGACATAAAATCTGCTCTTCTCTCTGTCACAGGGTGAACTGCTGTTCATATTTAAGGCCCAATAAAAACATTTAATATGCCTTCGATAGTTGCAGCTCTGTACATGTTAAATATAATGGTATTCCATTTTACCTGACTTTTCCATATTCCCTACCATTCCCCTAATCATGGATATATATATATATAAAGTTTATGTCAGTTATCCAGTAATAATTGTATCAAACAAATTTCTGATTATTACAGTATTTTTTTTTTTTTTTTTTTTTTTAATCTCAAGTCAACCCAATTCATTCAAAACTTAATCTTTTCCACAGGAGAAAAATTCATTCAACCCAACCCAACCTGCAAGAAAAATAAATCAGTTAACACAACTCTTAAGAGAGAAAATTTAGTTAACCCAACCTATAAGTCAAGTTGGATTTGAGTAAAATTTGGTTACTTGACATGATATTTTTCAGGAGGATTCATTGCTATCGGAATGTTTTACCGCTCTCATTCTCCCACTTGTAGTACAGCCTTCTCTATGATGCAAGGAATCCGACAATGCTTAATATTGCTTTGTTAAGAGGCTGGCTGTATGGAGCTATTTCTTGTCAAGATGGTCAGATAACAGAACTTAGTTTCCTCTCTAGCATAGTTTTATATCTGAGTCACCTAATTGTACTTTTTGGAGCTCGTCAGAAGATTAAAAGTTAAAGTACTCGCCAAAAGTTACTGAGCTCAGGTTGGGAGGTTTTACCTTACACTCTCTATTCTCTTGACTTTGCACCAACTGACTATCACTTATTTCGTGCGTTGAACAATTCCTTCAGTCAGAAAATCTTTGATAATCTTGATGCTGTGAAAACTAACATCCAAGACTTTTTTTACTCAAAACCACCAGAATTTTACCGCCATGGGGTTCATTTCCTACCAGAAAGATGGCAAGAGGTCAGAGACAGCAATGGGGATTATGCACAGTAATAGGTACTGTTCATTTTGTGTTTATATGCTCTTCTTTATGGGTAATAAAAACAGAATTTTTGCACTCACCCAATACATACTGCACACATTTTGTAGAACATGATCTTTGAAAAAGTGCATCTGCATTTTTGTGATTTGAGCCTTTTCATTTGAATTTCTTGGAGTCATATTCCTGAAGTCTCTATATCTAATGTGTCACTTGGCTTTTCAGTCTCCTTGAAGCTTAAAAACTATTTCAGGGTAGTATGGTTGTTCTAAGAATTTTCTAGTTGTAGAGATATTGATGGAAATGCCCGATAGACTTTACTATGGCCAATAGCTCTTTCCTTGTGACACAATAGTTTATTTCCAATTTTGACAAAGTCTTACTGAAGTAAATTATTACACATTCTTCATTCCTGAAATTCTAGAAAAGTATCGCTTCAATCCTTTTTTTACTAGAATCTGTATCGAAAAAGAAACTGCTTATCATTCTAAGGGTATGCTAAAACTGGTGCTCATGTCTAAGCCTGTTTTAAAAAAATTGTATGATTTCTCACATTCTCCAATTCAGTTGAATATGTATTTGATTCCTGTTAATTAACAAAGAGGTCTTGCTATTGCTGAAAAACGTTTGGCAAAGCATTGGTAGTATGTGCAGAATCTGGGGAAACTTTGAAGTTCATACACTGTGTTTGGGTAAGGCCAGTCAATTAATCTATATAATATTTCTCTAACATGGTCCAGTTACGATTACATTTTGTCGAAACGATACGATAGTGATGTAATTAATAAAATACGCGAGGATAAAAAATAATATTTATAAAGAGACAATATTTAAGCATGCGGACTCAGCTGAATGATCTAATAAGAAAAAATGACGACATTTGTTTGATGATATTATTTTATTTAAAAATGTATTTTTAAAAGTTGCTTTTTCAGAGTCTTTGCAAGTATCATTTTAAACCTAACAATACTTTAAAATTTTATACAGAATATGAATTATTGTCATAAACTGGCTAAAAAACACAATCATAAAAAGTATAATCAAAAAAGAAATTATTGTAATATATATATATATGTTAAATTATGTTAAAATAAATAAAGTCATCGCCAACATGGCGATAAAAATTTGAAAGGCGTCATGGGGGCCCTATACTAAAACTGAACTGCCTGCGGAAGTATGAAAATTGGGTCTTCAGAACTATGAATTTTATTTTGAAACCTTTCTTTGAATTATTTTGGTTTCACTATTGCACATATTAATTTGGTTCTAATAAGGAATAATTTGGCTTCTGGTAAATTAAAATTTTTTATGTTGTGAAATTGGTATAATATTTATGAGTTTCAAACTTTGGTAATATAAGAAGAGAAATAAAGTGCGAAACTTTCGCATGAGTTTGCTAGTATTTTAATATTTTTCAGGATCAGTCTTACTTCCCTATGTTGAAATAATGTATCCAAAATAAGAGACTTCTTTCCTGGACAGTTTACAATTTTTAGGGCTTAATTTCAGATTTGTGTTTTGTAATCTCTGAAATACTTGCCTGATATTGCTTAGTTGTTGTTCAAACATTTGTCTAACTATGATAATATCGTCCAAATAAACTAGGGATGAAACAGATAGGGATTTTGCCAGATATCAGATATCTGGAGCTCTTGTGCCTGCCGGATACGGATATATAGACCGGATATTCAGCACTAGTTTTTTTTTTTTTTTTTTTTTTTTTTTTTTTAATATATATATATATTTTCTTTTCTTTTTCATATTTTAAAACAATAAATTATAAACATGTTTCATATACTATTCTTTTAAAAACATTTTAAATATAATTTATAAATTTGTATATTTAATTAAAAGTATCATTTTAATAATGCTGCATCTATACAGGGTGGACAAAAAGTCACAAGTTTTTTAAAAATTAAATAAAAAAGCAACCATGATAGATAGAAAAACCAAATGAAAGGTATTTTATTGCGAAATGATGGGCATTAATGTATCAAGTTTTCAAAATGTCGTCCGTCAATTGCAACAAGGTGTTGGATGCGCATGTAAAAATTCTCAATTGCAGCATGAATTTGTGTCTCTGGAATGGCTTGAATTTCCTCACGTATTCTATCCTTAAGCATCTCCAAATCTTGTATTGGATTCGCATAGACTTTATCTTTGACGGCACGCCACAGAAAAAAGTCGCAGACGTTTATGTCTGGAGAATACGGAGGCCAATCAATACCTCCTCCAGTTTTCTCGGGAGCACCTAGACCGATAATTCGGTTTTGGAAGACATCAGAAATTCTCTTCAAATTCTCTTCAGTTGAGTGGGGGCGTGCTCCATCTTGCTGGAACCAATAATTGGTGATCATACCAACAATTATTTTAAAAAATTTGTGACTTTTTGTCCACCCTGTACTAATATATAAATGCGAAAGTTTGGATGGATGGATGTTTGTTACTCAATCACGCCACAACGGCTAAATGGATCTGGATGAAATTTGGTACAGAGATAGAGAATAGTCTGGAATAGAACATAGGCTACTATTTATAACGGAAATTTGATTAGATTTTTAAAAATTAATTAAAATATGAAAATAATAAACTGGTAATTGACTTACTATAAGCCATTTAAAATTTTAATTGTTGCCAAAAAACGTTTACGAGATATTTTTACTTATTTATTTATTGTTTTCAACATAAAATGAAATATGCTTTCACGCGAAAAATAAAAAATTACTAAATGTTAAATTGGTCGATGAGAAAATGACACTTTATAATTTTAAAATAAAATAGTAATATTACAAATCTAACATATTTCTTCTGAATTTTATTTCACAGCATTTTTTTATATACCTCAAATTCAGATTTTTTTTTTTTTTTTTTTTTTTTTTTTTTTAGTACGGCGGATGAAACACGCTTGGCATAAAAGCTAATTCTGGACATTTTTTAACTTTTGATGCTGAAGTAGATCGGACATTTTTCGCCGAGGAAAAGATAGAAAGAAATACGCAAGCAAAGTGATGACGTTACTGGTCGTTCGTGGATGCAAGAAAAATATTTCCTATGTTAAACGCCCATTGGATTTTTTGTAAAATATTATTGAAAATCGAGGAAAATTATTTCCCGATTTTAATCCTCATATTTAGGTATAGATATGCATTAGTTATCATGTCCATGCGTTAGATTAAGTTATTTTTGTTGTAAAATTGACAAAATTTGAATTTTTAATTTCAAAACTCTAGACAAAAAAATGGCAAACTTCCATATTCGATTGAAAACAAAAATTTCATTTCAAAGGATGATATTAACACAATAAATATCCAACTAGAACTAATATACTAATTAAAAGGAAAATGATAAATATTCTATCATAATTTGAAGTCAAATTTGTTTTCAAGTGTCTAAATAAAGTTTCTGATATAAGATACTAATATGTTGCAGCGGAATAGATTTGATATCGGTCATCCTTGGCAGAAAAAAAAAAAAAAATTGCCAATTTATCTGGCGAACATAATTTATTCCTTTCAAAAATCATGGTTATTTTAACAACTTATATTAAGAGAGTAATGAATGATATGAAACAATATTTCGTACAATGCATATTACGAAATTATACATCTGGCATGTTTATTTTCGTATTACGTTTTTGACCCCAAATACAATAAGCGCCAAGAACGACAGAGTTTTGAAATTTAAAATTAAAATTTTGTCAATTTGACAGCAAAATAACTCAATCTAACACATGCACATGATAACTAATACATATATATAAATCCAAATATGGGGATTAAAATCGGGAAATAATTTTCCTCGATTTTTAATAATTTGTTACAAAAAATCCAATGGGCGATTAACATAGGAAATTATTTTCTTGCATCCACGGACGGTTAGTGACGTCACACTTCGCTTGCGTATAGGAACAATAATCGCATAAATTATATTCTGATCTAAAACGGCAACAAAAATTCAAAAGTCGCCGGCATGAATGCTGTACCATGATCAAGTTTACATATTAATTAATTAATTTATTTTTCTATATAGCAATTACTATTAACTAAGCATGAAGTATAATATAACCCCAAAATAATAATAATAATGTCTCATGCGATAGAAAGAGCCGATCATAGCATATTTTAATGTTATATGTGGCTTGAAATTGCTGTCATTCTATGGTTGATCGATTAAATCAAATAAATATAGGAAATAACTTGAGAGCAAATATTATGTACATCACGTATAATGTTGTTCATATGTAAATGGGATTCAGATATAAAAGAGCTACTTCAAATTTTTCGATACTGTCCGTATCGAAACTGTCATATATGATAAGCACCTACATGGAAGCCCATGGGTAAACCATTGTCGCAGGCAATAGGGACAGTCACCGGAGATCGCAAGGACGAACAAGTCGCTGCCGAAGGCAGCGGGAACTCAAAGCGAGCTTTTGACCGATTTCAGTTTTTTTTTTTTTTTTTTTTTCATAAAGCTATATAGAAAAGAGTTTGCCAGCGAAGCGGGCAAAGCCGACCAAAATTGTTTAAAAACTAAAATATTATTCAACAATTCACCGGGAGATGAAAAAGAAAAAAATCATTTCTTTGTGAAAAAAAAAAAAAAAAAAAAAACTTTAAAATTTGAAATTCATAAATATTATATGAATTTCATCACATAACTAAAACTTTAGTTCACCAGTCACCAAATTATTATTAGAACCAGATTAATATTGTGCAATAGTGAACTAAAATCATACAAAGAAAGGTTTCGAAATACAATTCATAATTGACGACCCATTTTTTATACTTCCACAATGCAGTACTCTTTTAGTGCAGGATCCCTATGAACGAATTTTAAATTTTTATCGCCATGCTGGCGATAACTTTTTATTTATTTATTTTGGCTTTCAATGAGTTACAAATTTTTTTGAGTATACTTTATCAGACTCTGTTTTGCACAGCACCACAATGACAAGGTTTCATTACATTACATATTATGATCAAACAGTCAGTTCCCACACATACACATTAAAATTTCCACGTGAACGAAGTCGCGGGTAACAGCTAGTATATATATAATTATTTAAACATTATTTAAAATCTCTATACTTGTGACTTGTGCTGAAAAGTATTGTTACAAAAAGATAAGTTTTGTACAAAATTATAAAAATGTAAATTTTTATTATTTACTTAATTTTTACCAAATAGTATTAAAAAAATATGAAACGCACAAAACCTTCTTCTACATTTTCCTATAAAATTCACACAGTACAAATTATTTATTATTTTTTCATCCTTTATAAATAAAGATTTTCATCTCAGAGAGGTATTACACTAGATGTCTAATGGAAGTGAAATTTAGGCAGATGACATCCTTTCCGCTCTCGGGGGGAAATTGCAGTGTAGTAGTGCCACCTGTCTGCAGATATGCAGTCAATTTAATCAACATAATGGCTGTTTCATATATCAAATTGTGTTCGATTATATATAAATGAACTTGAGATATAGCCTTCCCTTAAATTGTGAAAATTACTGTATAATAGAGCCATCTGTTGAGCAATTGACACCAATAATAGACATGAATTATTTTATGTTAAAGTTCATCTGCATATAAATATATATGCAATTCTGTTCAGTAGTTTCTGAGATATAGCCTTCCATGTAATTGCGGAAATCTATGTAAAGCAGCGCCACCTGTTGAAGGATTAGCAGTAAACGTTGATAGGCATTAACTTATGTCAAGGTGCATCTGCATATAAAATTATATGCAATTTAGTGCAGTAGTTCAGTTCTTGAGATTTAACTTTCCCTGAAATTGCAAAATTCATTGTATAGCAGCGCAACTTGTTCAGTTATTCGTACCAAAAATTGATAAACACTAATTTATGTCAAGGTACATTTGCATATAAATTTATATGCAGTAAATTCTTGAGATGCAATCACCAGAAATTTTTTTTCTCACACACACACAAACAAACATTTTCTAAAAGTTGTCAAACTGTGTTCTGGACCTCTCAAAACCTGTAAACTCATCGAAAACCGGAAGTCGAAAATTTTTATGAATATAATGTTTTCTTCCATTGAATATAGTAAAAAGGGGAGGAGTGTTGGAGTTTGCTCATTCATTTAATTATTTAATGTGGTTTAATTTTAAGTCACATTTAGTTTCATTTAGAATTTGTTTTCAGAGATTCATAAGAAACATGAAACCAACCTTACTGGGTGTGTCCACTACTGGCTCATTTTAAGCTCTACGGATTTTTGTTTTTTTACATATATAAATGCTACATTTAGCAATTTTTGTAATACAGTCATGTGAAGAAAGAGTTAAAGGTGCGAAACATTCATTATTTTTTGAGTCTCTAAAATTTAGAAAATTACACAAAAAATAGCCAGAAAATGTCCTTAAAGTGTCCACTACTGGTGCTCTTACCTTATATTTAAAAAATATAGAGTTACACTGCAAATATATATATATATATATATATATATATATTAAATGCAATAACCGCGATTTTTGCATCATTTTATAATTCGATAATACAAATATTTCTCCTCGGAAAGCACAGTGATGTAAACTTCGAGCCATCTGTCAAATTTAAAAATCTTTTATTCTATATTTTGGTCAAAACAAAGTAGTAGCAAATAATTTTTCTGAACTTGAAATTTTTATCTCATATTACAAACGAGAAATTAATTACAAAATCATTTCAACCTTCTGTATTTAGAGTTTGGCTATAGTAATGAAATGAAATATTAACTTAATATATCTAAATATATGCAACAAAGAACAAAAATCTTATGAAATATAATTTTTAAAAAATTTATTTTTACTTCCATTACCAGACTACTGTAGGTAATGGAAGTATTGTATTCAGTCCAAAAATTCGATATCGAGATTTCACCTGATGTGCATGTTTTTATGTCTCTTGAGTCCAAAAAAGTGGTTTTTGGCAATTGGTCAGTGTGTATGTGGGGAATCTTCTGGCTATTATATCTCGGAAACTAATAAAGATAGAACTACGAAACTTTAGAATTGAAACGGGTCTGGTATACAGAGGAATTTTCTAAATTTTGGTGAAAATTGGAAAACCGTAAGTCCGTGTCTCAAAAACGGCTCTAAAGATTTTCTTCAAAATTGCTGTATAAACACACTATTAGATATACTTCGAATGATATAGTTGGTTAGCTAAGGAAAATTGATAGGCGTCCTGTATAAACAGCTGAATATCAGGTCCTGCAAGTGAGTTCCTTTCAAAAACGGCTGCATCATTTTTTTTTCAAACTTGCCATATTAACTCTCTTTTAAATAAACTTTTGCACGTAATTGTTGTTTTCTGGCCAACAATTAATTACGCCAAGCTTTGGCAAAAGTTGGTATCTCAAAAACGGCCCTAACGATTTTCTTGAAAATTGTTACATAAACCCATTTTACATATCCTTTCTCGTGCTTTACTTGGTTATCACAGAAAAATTAATTGTCATCCTGATCAGATAGATCAGTTTTAGATCTCAAAAATTGGTGTTTCAAAAAAAAAAAAAAAAAAAAAAAGAAATCGCTGTGTAAATTTCGTTTTACATGTCTTTACACATGTATTCTATTAACTATCTCTTACCGGAAAATTTTAAGGTGTCTATTTCATTAGGTCAATTCTATGACTTCTGATCATGTTATCTCCAAAAAGTGCATATAATACGTGTAATAGTTGGTAACTGAAGTCGTGTGGTTGTTTCACACAAATTTTTTTCTATATTTATTTTTCTCATCTAAAACTTAATGTTTAGAAAGATTGAAAAATCTTTGTATTATAAAAGAGGGAAGAGGGGGTGAATTGTTCCGCTGCATTTGAAAGTACAGGGTGGTTATAATTAAACTCCCCCAATAAACAGCGTCCTACAGCGCAAACGGGTGAACGGAATGCAAAGAAATTTGGTATATAGACTAGACACGAGATGCGCTCAAGGAATTTCGAAAAACAAATTTAGTTCAAAAATGTCCCCACCAGAGGGCGCCTTTTCCGGAAAAACATTAAATTTAACACAATAAACGACCACAACGGAATACAGAAACAATATTAACAATCCAGAACAAGAATTATGAGTAATAAAATGTAAAATCGGGAAAAGCTGTCAGTTCTAGGGGGAAAAATGGCGAGATCTGCAATGTGATCAGAAACTAGTCAATAAATGTTAATATTTTTTCTGTATTCCGCTTTGGTCGTTTATTGAAATAAATTTAATGTATTTCCGGAAAAGGCGTCCTCTGGTTGACATTTTGGAACTTTTTTTTTTTTTTCCAAAATTCCGTGAGCGCATTTCGTGTATAGTCTACATACCAAATTTCGTTGCATTCCGTTCACCCGTTTACGCTGTAGAATGCTGTTTATAGGAGAAGTTTAATTATAACTACCCTGTACTTTTAAATCTATAGTGATTAATAAATAAATTATTCTGAATTTTGAGAATTATAAAAAGGAAAATTCTGAAGAATTACTTTAATGTATCTGTTAATTGATAATGATAAATTATATACAATGCACGAACGTACAACTTTTATAGCATTTATTTCATATGTCCATTATAGAAAAGGTTGTTATACTCAAAGGTGCCATTCAGATAAAGATTGTTTTATACAATGTAGCATTTGGGTACGATTCTAAAGAGGGGAAATTATCTCTACGTATAATTTGTGGAGTTGCATCTTGCAATTTAATTTAGTGTCTCAAACTTTTTTTGCCATGCAGTTTCCTCTAATGACCGATTGTTTAGTGCTCCATCCTGCGGTTGCCAGATGACGGGTTCGAATTCTGTTTCAAATATGGATATTTATAGTAATTTTCATCAATTTTAAGGGCCCACTTCACTTTCCGTCACCGAAAGCCCAAAACGATGTAATTCTATGGAAAATTTTGTTTACTTATATAACTCATTAACTAATACACAATTTTAAATTCTGTTTTTACATTCAGAAAATTCACAACTCTTAAACTGACGGAATTTTTTTTTTAATATTTTATTTTGAAGCTGTAAAGGGAAAAAATTCATATATTAAAAATTCGTATTTCACAGATTCAATATAAAGCATATAATATTAAGAAAAAAAAAATCCGCTTTTAAAAAACGTGCGTCAATTTGACAGTTGTGAATTTTCTGAATGAGAAAAAAGAATTAAAACTAGCATGTTGTATCCACCACATGACTTTCTTCTATATTTTCCTATACAAATTCACTCAGTAAAAATAATTTATTAAAATTATTATTGAAAAAAAATTATCTTCCATGATAATGCAGAGGATTTCCATATTAGAGAAGTAGTATATCAATAAATATCCAAGAAATGTCAATTTTATTGTCAATATTACATTAAAAAAAAAAATGAAAAAATGAAAAAAAAAAAATCGATAACTTTATTTTAAATTATCGCAGATCGATGATTCAACCATTCGTTTTAAAGGTACTAGCGAGCTCTTTTGAAAGATACCCATCATGAAAATTTACTCCCCTCGAGGGGGGACTTCCCCCCAGGAATGGGGGGGGGGGGCGAGGCTCCTACACATACAAAAAAAAAATTTCCCAGTTGACTGTCTCTATTATAAATAATTCTTGTAAATTTCATAAAAATAATTCTCTTTATGCACATTTATACAAAATTTTGTCCTATATCACCATGTTAAAAATTTAGAAAAAGCAGGATGACAGCGCAACCTGTAAGACAATTTTTACCAAAAGTTGATAGGCACTCATTTATGTCAAGGTGCAACTACATACCAATTTGTATGAAATTCTGTGCAGTAGTTCCTGAGATACAGTTGCCACAAAATTTTGTCACACACACACACACAGAGACTGACAGACAGACATTTTCTAAAAATAAGGTCAAATCGTGTTCTACAGCTCTCAAAACGTGTAAATCCATCAAGAACCCGAGGTCGAAAATTTTTACGAATCCAATACTTTCTTCTGTTGAATATAGAAGAAAGTAAAAATCTATTAGTTAATGAGTTATAAGTAAACAAAATTTCCCATAGAATAACATTGGCTTGGGCTTCCGGCGATGGTCAGTGAAGCGGCTCCTAAAGCTGTAGATCCTGGTCTAATTAGCCTTAATATGAGCAAAAAATGGTCACAGAGTGACTAACCAGATCCCACAAAGAGAAGGTCTGCATTGCTTATATCTTCTGATTATATCTGCATTGATCTGATTTATAATCATTATAAAAATGCATTATTTTTGGGCAGTGATCTGATAATTTTTCCTCATAGCCTCGGATTATAAAATTATTTTTAATTATATTAAAAACACTTTAAACGTATGTAAAATTAAATTTTATTTAAAAGATGTTAAAAAAAAAAAAAAAAAAAAAAATATCCGAAGCTTTTCGCTTTAATAGTAAAGCATCATCAGGGAGTTTTATTATTCGTTTCGAATGAGCAGTTTTTAATTTTTTTTTTTTTTTTTCACAGTCAACAGTTAAGTCTTTTAATAACGCGTGAATATCAGCAAAGTCAATTTGAAGTCCGGTAAAGCTTGGATCAAGGAGCTAAGAAATATAAGAGAAGCTAGAACTATTGAAATATCACACGAGGCTATTGTAGGAGAAAAACCATCATGAATTAGCAGAAATAAAATATTAGCTATTTTATAATATTGTGCCAAATTATTGGCAAAATTGCAGCATCTTTGGAATTTATTGTATTTTTGCATTTAATTATATGAATAGCTTCGGAAATGTAAAGTTATTGGATAGTAGATGGTGCTGTAATAATTGTGGCTTTATCCCATATAGGGTTAGCGTTTGCGTTCGCATAAACGAAGTCAACTATAGAGTAGAACTATTTCCTTCTTCGATATTTCGTATATGTTCTTGTATTCTTTTATTTAAAGTTCTCTTAGTCTGTCCAATATAATAGAAAAGTTCTTTATTTTTTCGATGGGAATTTGATCCAAGCTTTACCGGACTTCAAATTGACTTTGCTGATATTCACGTTATTAAAAGACTTAACTGTTGACTGTGAAAAGAAAAAATATTTAAAAACTGCTCATTGGAAACGAATAATAAAAATCTCTGATGATGCTTTACTATTAAAGCGAAAAGCTTCGAATAAAAAATTTTTTTTAATACCTTTTAAATAAAATTTAATTTTACGTGTATTTAAAGTGTTTTTAATATAATTAACAAATGACACGTGTTCAATTTAACTCTTTTTTTAGAGATAATTTATAAAATTATTTTTAGTTTCCCTAGCATTTTATAGACATGGAAAACTTGTGGAAAATCCATGGGAAACACATAGAAATTTTCAACTTTGTTGTTTTTTTGCACTTTTACACGCTTTGAAGTTGAGGCATTGGAAATTACTAAATATATCTCGTGTCTATGCCTGTAAATTAGTCAGTCAGTTCATTAGTGTTTGTAGATATTATCTTAAGATTGGATAACTGTAAAAATTATTCTTTTAAATTATCACTGCTAACTAACATGATTATTATTAAATATCAACATTCTATTTTAAATGCTTCGTCAGTTATTTAATGATATGAATTAAATAATATGGCATAATTAGGCAATATTTTGCATAAACATGCATTATGAAGATCATTTTCATCACAAAGAAGTTTGATTAGCTTTAAAATATAATTTATGATACTAGAATAGATATTTTTAAGCCTCAACAATTTATTTTAAAATTTTCATAATTATTTAAAAATAATTTTTTTAAAACAGGATATACTAGGGTAATATTTCGCTTAAAATACCATTCTGGTGATTATTTCAAAGAAAGTAGCTTAAAATTACATGAAAACTAAAATACGGAACTGACATTAGTAAAGTTATGCAGCAATTACGATAAGATAGCATTGTAAAGGAGGGAGATAGCCTATTACGTAGGGTTCTGTATTATCTCTGACCATGCTTGTCCATCAATTATGTTTGTCGCTTTTACCTAAGTTTGAATATTTTGCTTTTGCTGAAATGTATACAATAATGAAAAAATGCATTTTTCCCCTGTTTCATGGAAAAAAACCCACTGAATTTTATCCTAAAAAACTAGCCCTCCTTGAACAGTGTTGACAGACTCGGGAATTTTTTTATTCAACTACCACTGTCGGGGAGGAGGGGAGGAGAGAATACGATGCGCAGAACAGAACTCTTGTGTGACGGGACGGAGCTGATTGAGTCAGTCTTTCATTCGAGTCGAGAGAGATGCGATGCATCTTAAAACCAGAAAACAAACTTATTTAATATAATAATACTTATTCGTCATTATTCGATTCAAATAACATAAGTTATGATTGTAACAATAAATCGTTTGTACTGAGTAGATATTAGATGTCAGAGTCTATGTATTGGCAGTTCTAGTTTTACTAATCCCGGGAAATCTGGCAGAGAGGGTAAGTAGATTTAAACTTATTCTCATTTGATTAATATGCATGTTATTCTTATTTGTGATAGAGTAAAAGTTGCAGAATTTGAATCTAAAATAAATTCGTTAGAAATTCTTAATCCGAGTTTCTAAATTTAATCAACCCTAATTCGAAATTCATAAATTGATACTTAGTCGAAAATTCTTTGTTGGCTTCAAAGCCAAAGTGGTCCGTCGATTCACGGAGGTTTAATTATCTATTAATTTAATTAGATAATATAATTAATCGTAATTTGTTAAATTAAAATTTTTTTTTTTTTTTTGGTAAATTGAAAAAAAATTTTTGTTTACGTAGGATTAAATTATCTGTATAAGAACTTTAAAGGAAGTTAAAATTAATTGTGAAATAAATCATTAATATAAAGTCAAATTGTTTTGATGTAAAACGTAATTCAAAGTAGTTTCGATTTCGATATCATGCATACGTAAAAGTTTTGGTTTAGAGAAAACGTAATTCAAAATAGTTTGGTTTTCAAACCGGAACAATTTCGGTTAGGGAATTTAAGAAATAGCTATTCATGTTAAATAATTGTTGAATAAAGGAGTGTATGAGAATGAAAAGGGTGCATTTAATATTTTATTAGTTTATTTATTTCAGTAAAAAAAAAAATATATATATATATATATATATCTGTATATATATATAAATTACGTGTCACGATGTTTGTCCGGGGTAAACTCCTAAACTAAGGAACCGATTTTAATGAAATTTTGCACACTGTGTGCAGTTTGGTCCAACTTGAGAGATAGGATAGTTTTTATCTCAATTTATTGTCACAATATTGTTTTATTGCAATTATTTGTTAATTATAGACCTTTATTAAAGTTGCTCCAAAATATCTGTGAGTTCCATTAATTTAATTGTTGCCAAAAAAAAAAAAAAAATAAATAAATAAATAAAAAATACGAGTTCATTTTCTTTCGACATAAAAATAAATACATTTAATCAAACGTGAACGTTAAAAAATTATAAAAAGTTAAATTATAAATCTCACGAAAATTGACGTCATAATCAATTTAAAGATTTTATACACATTAATAAAGTACTAGCTAATGTAGTTCTATCATAGATATAGTAATATATATAGATATATCATTCGCATGTTATCGTACAAAGGTTTTTGATGCCGAAAAAAAAGCTTTGGAATCAGCATTAAGTGGTATTGAAAAAAAAAAAAAAAGAAAAGAAAAGAAAAGAAAAAAAGAAATATGAATTTGAAACTGTATCTGGAGTTTTTCATTCACCTTTAGTAAATAAATTATTCATAAATTTTATTTTTTTAAATATTGGTATGTATTCCCGTGTTTATAGAGCATTTCCTCGTGACGTCTGGTGGTTGGCAAAAAAGCGCGCTCGACTTTCCCGCGTTCCGCCCACCATTGATACTATATTGGAGATCCGCCATCGCTATGCTTTTCCCAAGCCTTTTTGCCAACCACTCATAAAAGTTGAGATGTTTGTTTACAAACAAGGAACTGCCCTATTCACTCGAGGAAAGACGGTTATACGGTTATATTTTGGTAAAAACGTCGTCTTTTCCCAAGTGAAAGGAATCACTTTTTTTCTCCCCAATGATCACTCTATATATACTATGCTATATTTATGAGTTCTATACGCAAGCGAAGTGTGATTCACTGACCGTCTGTGCAGCCAAGAAAAAGATTTCCTATGTTAATCGCCCATTGGATTTTTTGTAAAAAATTATTAAAAATCCAGGAAATTTATTTCCCGATTTGAATCCTTAATTCCCTTTTAATCCTTTGGGCATAGATATGTATTAGTTACCGTGTGCGTTAGATTAAGTTATTTTGCTGTCAAATTGACAAAATTTTAATTTTAAATTTCAAAACTCTGTCGTCCTTGGCGTTTTTTTTTTTTTTTTTTTTTTTTTGGTATTTGGCGATCAAAAGCGTAACACGAAAATACACATGCCAGATGTATGTATTGTACGAAATGTAATATGTATTATTCATTGTACGTATGTATGACATGTAATATGTATTGTACGAAATATTATTTCATATTATTCATTACTCTTTTAATATAAGTTGTTAAAATAACCATGATTTTTGAAAGGAATTAAATATTTTCGCCAGATAATTTGGCGATATTCTTTTTTACGCCAAGGATGACAGAAACGAAATCTATTCCGCTTCAACATATTAGTATCTTATCAGATATTTTATTTAGACATTTGAAAACAAATTTGACTTCAAACTATGATAGAATATTTATCATTTTCATTTTAATTAGTATATTATTAGTATATTAAATTTAAAAATATGGTATTGTCGGGAATCTCCCGTTCATTCTTCTGCTTTCAGAACAAATGCCTTTCCAGACAGACGGGCGCCTCTTTTTCGCGAAAGGTGCTTTTTTAGAATCAGAAGCAGAACAGAAAAGACCTCGAACGGAGATGGGGCTACGTTAAGATCGTTGTGTTTACACAAGCCCCGGTCCTAAAACAGAACTATTAAATTTAACAGAACAATTAAGACTTTTAAAGAATTAGAATTAATATTTAAGAACTAATGACAATCTAAGAACGTTAATATTAAGATTTAATTTAATATTTAATTGTAAATACTGTAGATAGTTTTTGTTCTGTTTTCGTTTTCATTTTAAGTGTATGCTAACAAAGCATTAAAATTCTGTTTTCATCTAAGAAGTGCTACATTCGTCAAGTTTTGTTTCTTTAATGGATGATAGTTGCCCCATCCACACCCGGACTTTTGGATTAGAAGATTTCAGGTGAGACCCATCCATATCTTATTATTTTGAAGAATAAATATTTTATTAGAAAATTTAAGTAGTAACTGTAAGAAAAGAGTTAAGATTTGAAATATGCTGTATCGGGTCAGTAACAAGAATAAGTTTTAGATCAGAAATCTGGTACAGCCATATTTTTTGGCATCCCATACACGGGATGTGGGCAGCTATATCCATTATTTACAATTGAAAAGATAGATAATATTATAAAATTTTAAATTTTGTATTTATTATGGCTAATTTAGTAATAGCTAAAAAAGAGAGAGCTGTCATAAGAGACAGTATTAACAAATTTATAAATAAATTACAAACTTTATATGATGATATAGATCCAGATGCTGTAGATTTAGAAGAAACTATAGAATTATTAAATGAAACTACTATAGAATTAAAGAGTAAAGATGCAGAGATTAAAAATTTAACTCAAGAACTCCAATTAGAAGCCGAATTAGAATCGGCAAATGAATATCGTGAAAAAATAATTACTTGGCGATTTCGAGCCAACAGAAAATTAAAAGAACTAAAGAAAAGTAAAACAAGTATTTCATCAACAGAAATTGAAAGTAGAAATACTTCAAAAGAAGCAATGCACATCAAATTACCACAGCTAGATCCAGTTAAATTTAACGGCAATGCAGCCGAATGGCTGACTTTTTGGTCGTCATTCGAAACGGCTATTCATAACAATGAAAATTTAGATCCTGTAGATAAATTTAATTATTTGAAATCATTTTTAGCACCTGACCCCTTAAAATGTATAGAAGGATTCTCTGTTACCGCGAGTAATTACATAAAAGTAGTAGATATTTTAAAAGAAAGATATGGCAAACAAGACCTATTAGTGAATGTACATTTGAATAAATTATTAAATATTGCCCCACTAAAACATTCAAGTGACATTAAATCGCTCAGGAAAATTTACGATGAAATCCAAACTAACATTAGAAGTTTAGAATCATTAGATGTTTCTTTGGATAGCTACGGCAGTTTATTGTCACCGATATTACTAAAAATATTACCTAAAGATTTAGCATTACAATTTAATATGGAATTTCACGGTGTTAATTATGGCGTGAAAGACATATTATCTTTCTTAAATAAACAACTTGTATCGCGCGAATGCTTAATAACTACCAGACAAGAGGATAGCGGCGCCAGTCATTTCTCCCCCCGAGCTCAAAGATTAGATAATCAAAATCGTAGAGATGTTTTTCCCCCCCGCGTTAATAAATTTGATACTCAGAACCGGAAATTGCCTACTGCTTGTGATTTATTAAATGAAGATAAAAGTGATAGGTGCAATTTTTGCTCAGAATCGCATTTAAGTAACAAATGTGTCAAAACTCGTAATTTACCATTTGATGAAAGAGTTAATCTATTGCGTAAGAAAGGATTGTGTTATTTATGCCTTCAACCATCGCATTTAGCTAGACATTGTGTATCAAAAACTTTATGCAAGTTATGTAATCGTAGACATTCAGACATAATGTGTAATGGAAATAAAGATTCGAAACAGGAAATAAGTAATTACGAAAGAAATGATCAATCTAAATTGGCGTTATCGAATCATAATTTACAAGCGAATGTTTATTTGCAGACGTTAATAGTAGCAATTTCTAACAGAGATGATAGTAAATCATCATATATTCGGTTAATTATTGACTCCGGATCTCATAATAGTTACATCAGTAAGTTTGCAGCTGATAAGTTAAAATTAAAAAGAATGAATAAAGAAACAATCAGACATGGTCTTTTTGGGGGCATGGAAATGTCAGCTGAACATAATCGTTATGAATTTACGATCGGGAGTTTAGATAATAAGTTTAAGTGTAAAATACAAGCACTAGATCAAGAAAAAATATGCACAGGCGTGAATTTATATCGCGATGATAAATTAGTAAAACTCTTAGAAAAGGAAGGTGTATATTTATCAGATGTCCCTAGAAATAATAAATCCTGTTTATATCAGAAAAATCCAGACGAAGTACATATACTTTTGGGAGCTGATATGTCCGCTAAACTGTTCACAGATGACATAAAATATTTTCCAAAATTGGGATTAACTACATTTAGAACTAAATTGGGTTGGACCATTTTGGGCAAGACAGAGGGTCACAAGAGTGAGCAGGACAATTCTTTGGCGGGTCTATCGTTGTCATTACGCGTGTCAAACGCCAGTTTATCAGATTTATGGCGCCTTGACACTCTAGGAATTACTAATGAAGATAATAAATCGAAACAGGATTTAGAACAAGAAACCAAGAATCATTTTCTAGAAACTGTTAAACGAGATAAAAGCGGTCGATATGAAGTCAATTTACCATGGACAGTTGACCATTCGATTTTATCGGATAATTACTCGTTGGCAGAAAAGTGCCTGTACAAGACGGAAAATAAATTAATCAAATCTGATAGGAAAAAGGAATATGGGGAAATTTTTGATTTCTGGGAAAACAATCAGATTATAGAAGAGGTATTGGACCAGAAAAGGGAAAAGGTACATTATTTAGCACACAGACCTGTGGTTAAGGAATCTAGTGAAACCACTAAAATTCGCCCAGTATTCAATGCCTCAGCACACACTGGAAACAGTCCCTCCCTTAATGATTGTTTAACAAAAGGACCAAATCTTGTAGAAATTATACCTAGCATTTTGAATAGATTTCGCAGATACAAGATAGGAATTTCGTCTGATATAGAGAAAGCATTCCTGCAAATTAAAATAACAGAGAAAGATCGCGACTTTTTGAGATTTTTTTGGTTTAATAGCGAAAATAAATTGAAAATTTATAGACATTGTCGTGTGGTTTTCGGCCTAACTTCAAGCCCTTTTTTGCTTATGGCAACATTAAATCACCTTTTAGAAAATGTTCCCGAACAATGGCGAGAGACAGCTAGACTCTTAAGAGATTCCTTCTATTTAGATAATTCCCTCCTCAGCCTGAATTCAATTCAAGAAACAGAAAAATTCATATCAGAATCTCAAGGAATTTTGGCTTCGGCACATTTCAACTTGAGATGCTGGCGATCGAATTGGCCCCAGGCTATGATCGACAAAACTGAAGATGAACCGAGGTTTGCTCCCGTGTTAGGATTACTCTGGGATTTGAAAAATGACAGTTTAGTTTGTAAAATCGAAGAACCCCTAAAGATAAGTGAACCCCTTACAAAAAGAAAACTTTTATCAGTTACCCAAAGAATTTTTTATCCTGTGGGATTCACAGCACCTGTCAGTTTAGTTCCCAGACTAATCCTTCAAGAAACGTGGATTCAGAAGGTGAAGTGGGACGAAGAGCTCCCTGAAACTTTAAAACAACAATCTTCTAATTGGCTGAAAGGAATAAACTTTTTATCCCAAATTAAAATACCTCGGTGGCTTAACATTTGCCCAGAGAAAGAAAAGAAAACATCATTACATGTTTTTTCTGACGCAAGCAAGCGAGCATATGCCACTTGCGTATTCATAAGAGTAGAGACCTCAGAAGGAATCAAAATCCAGTTAATCAATGCTAAGAGTCGAGTTGCACCTATTAAGGAATTGACCATACCCCGCCTTGAACTGTTATCTTGTCTTATTGGCGCTAGGTTGGCCAAAAATGTGCAAAACGATTTAAACTTACATGTAAATACCATGTTTTGGTCGGATTCAACCACTGCTTTAGGTTGGATTAGAAGAAAACAAGAATGGGGTACATTTGTACACAATAGAGTATTAGAAATCCGAAATCTGACCGAAGTTTGCAATTGGAGACATGTACCCGGAAATCTGAATCCCGCGGACCTCCCGTCTAGAGGATGTTCCTTTGAACAACTACAGAAATCGAGATGGTGGGAGGGTCCGAGTTGGCTTTATTTACATGAAAATGAATGGCCTCAAATAGAAGAAGACCCAAACGAAGAAATCATAAACAGCGAAAAAAGGAAGACAATCCTAAATCTTTTAGATAAAAAAGAAGATAATTTCAATCGATTTTATCAGTATTTTTCCTCTTACAAGAAAACAGTTAGAACCATTGCCTGGATATATAGATTTTACCATAATTCGAAGACTACTGAGAAAATGTCCGAATTAGATATTTCAGTTGAAGAATTTTCAAAAGCAGAAAATGTACTTCTACGATTAGTACAACAAGAATCTTTTTCAGGGAAAACAGATCCAAAATTAAGAAATTTAAGGCCTGTCGAAGATAAAGCTGGTCTCTTAAGAGTAATGACCAATATAATTCAAAGAAACGACAGTGAAAACTTCAGATATCCCCTGATCTTACCTTACAAGCATCCCGTCGTCCAAAGATTGGTATTCGAGAAGCATTTAGAAAATCAGCACGCTGGAGTCGGCACTCTAATGACACTACTCAGAGAAAATTTTTGGATACTAAAGTCTAGAAAATCCATTAGAAATTCAATAAGAAAATGCGTGATTTGCAGAAAACTTCAGACTTCCAAAATAGATGTTGAACCTGGAGTACCACCCGAAGACAGAGTACGAGAAGCAGCCATCTTTGAAGTGGTGGGCGTAGATCTAGCCGGTCCTCTTCATCTTTCTGATGGATCAAAAGCGTGGATAGCCTTATTTACTTGCGCTGTCTACCGAGCCATACATCTTGAAGCCATTACGTCTCTGTCTACAGAAAGTTTTATCCAGTCTCTGAGAAGGTTCATAGCAAGGCGAGGCAGACCCTACATCATCTATTCAGACAACGGGAAGAACTTCCTAGGAACCAGCAATGCTCTCTCGAGTGTAGATTGGGAAACCATCTGCAAGGTAGCTTCCACCCAGATCAGATGGAAATTTAATCCTCCTGCAGCACCGTGGTGGGGAGGTTGGTGGGAGAGGCTTGTTGGAATGGTTAAAGGAATCCTGAAAAGAAACTTAGGTCGTGCATCTTTGAATTACGAAGAACTTAACACCATACTCTGTGACTGTGAACAAGTGATTAATTCACGGCCCCTACCCACACAGCACACTTCCTTGAAACAAGGTTGGCTTTCAAGTGAATTTACCATGACAGAGCAAAGTTGCTAATTCAAGGATATCTCAGACCAACTTCAAGTTTGGAAAATTACGCATGCCAAATAAAGCATATTACTGGCTTAAACTTTCCTTGACGTCAAGTAACTGTCCGTACGTGCTCTTCTTATTTGCATATAGTGCCTTGCTAACTCGGTTTTATCATGTTGTTGTCATCTCGCGAAATACGAAGCAAGTGCGGGTGACATTAAAGTGAAGAAGGTAAATGATTATTGATTTATTTTTATAATAATTTGTCTAAATAAAATAAAATAAAGAAAGCGGTAATGTTTCAAAGTGTACGCCGTGTCCTAAAAGTTTAGACAATCAATAAAATTTGCATTAACATAAAAAGTAATAACGTACAATTAAAATTCGTGAGATAGGCAATAAATAAAAACAGTTTTGCTGATATACACATATGAATTATGGTCAAAGGTTTGAAGTTATAAAATGTACATTGAATGATATAAAAATATGCTGTCCCAAAAGTATAGACACAATAGAGCATTGCATGTTTTCTTTTACATTTTGTTCACAAAATAAAATATTTTTATTGTCGTCTGCTTCTATAAATGCAGAATAATTTTTTCCTTTAATTGAAATATCGTCTGCTATATATTTAGCATAATAATTTAATGAGTTCAATGTATTGTTTTGTTTGTGATTCGGAAAAGACGTTTCCTGCGTATTCTGATAAAAAATGCCATATTCTAAAGAAATTTCTAAAGGTGAAATTATTAAGACCTTACAAATTAAAAGTAAGTTTTTAGTTACTTTTATAAATGTAAAGCCAAATTGAAACACTTTAACATCTTTTAAAAATATAAATTTGATGGTAATTATTAAAATATTAACTTCATAAGCCAATTAACATAGTCATAAAAATGTCTCATCTATCCCTTATATGAGGGAGAGATGGGACAGGTTTATAAAGTTAAAATAATTACATAATATGCAGGCATACTATGAAAAAGGACGAAAACAGTGGGTCACTATGTATGTAAGGTTAATTAGTTATTAATAACATCTATTTTATCCAACATTAGAATATAATGTACCACTTAAATAAAATTTTCAAATGCTCGATTAGTTCATCATTTTTTTTTTTTTTTTACTTCTAGCAGAGAAGGTATTGTTTTTAGTTAAAATATTCAAAATTAAGTTTTTGTTACGTTTACATGTTTTGTGGTACCCTGAACATTAATAAGGTTTTTAGTGGCTAATCTGTGTGTGTTATCAGCATGTCTCAAGAACAAATATTACCAAGAAATCCTAACTGTAATTTATGAATGTAATTTCTTTTCTATATTGTACCATATCCAGGAAAATTGCTCAGGAATGAAAATTAATTCCTCATACATATATGGTTAATAAAGTATTTTTAAAAGTTAAAAAGGTAGACAAAACTCGTGTGAGTGCCACACCAATTATTTTCCATGATTTTGAATTTGTTTCGAGCATTTTCTCTTCCATTTATTCATACATTTTCCTCTTGATATTCTCTGTTTATGGAGAATCAGAATCTTCATTTTTCTTCCTTTTCTTACATGTCCCATCTCTCCATGAACTGCTCGGTCCCATCACTCCCTTTTCATTATTTTTCAAAAAAAATAATTTATTATTAGACACATGCAACTTTTAGGATTAATTTAGCTACTAATTCATAAAAGTTATATTATTAGGTATATAAAATATGAAAAGTAATTATGCTAACATCAGTGAGTGACGTTAAAAACTTTCCTTGAAAATTAAGCAATTGTTTACTTTTGGTGTTATAAAATAGTGTTTTTGTTACATAAACTTACGGAATTCTCACACTAAAAGGACACATAGCAACAAATATGGAGCTGTAGTTACTTCTCCTGGTGAAAGTGACAGAAATTAAAAACATTGTTTATTTTAAGAACAATTTTAGGTGTCCCAACCCTCCCGATTCTCCCATATATATATGTGTGTGTGTGAGTGAGTGTATATAAAATAAAATAAAATAAAAATAATACTTCAAAGCATTTGTACAAACAACTGATACCTAGATATCCTTCTCCAGAGAATGTTCTTTTAATAAAAATTACAAGTTTTATATCTTTTGCGATAAATATTAAATTTCATTTGATAGTATAAATGTTTATTTTTATTTATTTATTAATTTTTAAGGGAGATACAATATATTTTATTTATTTTTCAAATTAAAATAAATGGTAAATTTAGAAAAATAAGTGGATTCTCAGTATTTTTTTTTTTTAGAAAAATAGATAGATATTTTAATTTCGGAAATCTGTGTTTTTTAAAGAAAATCCTAACCACCACTAATATCTATGTCTAAAGCAGAATTCAAACATGACACTTTAAAATTCCAGTACAAACATGGACATTCGCATTTGTTTGAAATCAACTTTAAACCATAGTTTTCAGTGTAATAATGCTCCTCCCCCCCCCCTTCCCGCCTAAAAAAAAAAAAAAAATCTGTATAGCAATTCTCCCCCATCCTTTCAAACTTTTAACTCAATATTTTATCACCTTCCAAAAGATATAAGAGAATAATATTGCTTTGCATTACAAAGTAACATTCTCAGGCAAGTTTCTTTATGAAAGCACTGCTGCCAGCATTTTAATTTATTCGAAGTATTTTTAACCCCGCCTTTATTTCATATCACCTATTTTTTAAGAGTAATTTTTTTATTGTAGTTACACACCGGAGAAAAAAATTCTATAAAGTAGTGAGAAATAAAGCCGGGGCTGATAAAACTCTGGAATAAATTAAAATGTTGGTAGCTATGCTAAAAGTAGTTTGACTACATGCACCATTCTTGCTGATTCTTATGTAAAATAACCTCCTGAATCCTAATATAACTCCCATTTTGCAAAGTCACCCACAGTTTTCTAAATAAACCACTCCCCCCTCAATTTCTTTCCCTGTCCGATAATTTTATAACTATAAATTTGATTTGAAGAATGAAAAATAATAATAATAATAATAACACCTAAAACAAAAAAATATAAAGTTTAAAAAATAACATTAATAACAGATTAAAAAAATATAAGATATGTAATGCATAGTTTCAGAGCAAATCACCCCCCCCCCCCCCCCCCACACACACACACACAAAAAAAAAAAAACTTCCCTTGTTGCAAATGTCTATGTTTTAGAATTTTCCAACTCTGTAGCCCCTCAGAAGATATTTAACGGTTAAAATTATCCTCCCACCTCCTAAAAATCAAATTTATAGCCACAAAATCACCAAAAATGATAAAAACAGAGGTCCATTCCTAAAAAATTATTGTGGGTGATAGGGCAAAATGGGCGTCCTATTCGGATTCAGAAGGTCATTTTAGATAAGAATATGCTGAAATGGTGTCAGAGGCAATTTTCCTGCCGAGCAGTGTAATTAGAAAAATAACTTTGATCATTTATGCAATAAATTTTTAATATGTTGGTCGATGTTTTACAACAAAAAGGGATCAGGCCAAGTTCAGACCTAGATCCTCAGAGTTAATGTCCTAACGCTGTCTCACTTTTTGCTCCTGTAAAAATTTATTTATTGAATACACAAAAAAATTATTGTATAAATGGTGGAAATTATTATCCTAAATATCTAATTGCCATCAAACAGTTATGGAGTTAAAATAAACTAGCTGGACTGGAACCCGTCGAATTCGACGATCATTTTATTGACCGTAATGTTTCAAAAAACGTCGCATCATTATTTAAATGTATTTCAAGTTAAAACATCTAATACACGACATTTCACTTAAAAAAA
This sequence comes from Salticus scenicus, assembly GCA_963930645.1. Classification (NCBI taxonomy): domain Eukaryota; kingdom Metazoa; phylum Arthropoda; class Arachnida; order Araneae; family Salticidae; genus Salticus; species Salticus scenicus. The sequence continues at coordinate 43,200 of CAWVNO010000384.1, forward strand.
AGAAAGTCAGAAAAATGCTTATAAATAGCAATATTATATATGACATCATTTTCTACAAAATACAGTCAATGTGACGTCAAACTGACTCCAAATAAACAGTTGCCATCTTTTATTTTCTATTTCGTTTAATACTAAGACTACATGTTAGCTGACCCGTCCGGCGTTTCCCGGGCCCATGGTAATAACCTTAAATGAACCTTAAATTAGTATGGTTTTACATCTTTAACTCGATTTTGTTTGAATTTCTACTTTTAAATAAAAGCATCGTGAAAAAATAATCAGTTGTAACAAAAAAATTACCTCGAACCGAACGAAACTCTGCCTTGTGACCCTGGTGCCTTCGGCAGCGTATATGCCGGTCGCTAATAACATAAAAATATTCCCAAAAATTAACCTGGAACCGAATGAACCCGCCCGGTGTTGCCCGGGCCCATGATACCTTAAATGAACCTTAAATTTGTATGATTTTATACCTTTAACTCCATTTAGTTTGAATTTCTGTTTTTAAATGAAAGCATCACAAAAAACATAATCAGCTGTAACAAAAAAAAAAAAAAAAAAAAATTACCTCGAACAGAACGAAACTCTGCCTTGTGACCCGGTGCCTGTGAAAGCGCCATACGCGAGCCGCTAATAACATAAAAAAAATTCCAAAATATTAACCTGGAACCAACCGAACCCGCCCGGCAAAGCCCGGGCCCATGATAATAACATTAAATGCACCTTAAATTTGTGTGGTTTTATATCTTTAACTCGATTTTGTTTGAATTTCTATCTTTAAATGAAAACATCACAAAAAAAAGTAATAATCTGAAACAAAAATAATTACCTCAACAGAACGGAACTCGGGTTCGTGACCCAGTGCCTGCGGCATGTATATGCAGGCCGCTAATAACATGAAAAAATTCTCAAAAATTAAACTTGAACCGAACGAACCTCTGACTCGTGTTGCCGCTGCCTGTGGCTTCGGCACCGTATAGCAGGCATGCTACGCACGCGCTGCAAAATCAAGCAGTATGTTGTATACGAATATCACCAATCGCCTTGAATTTCCAAGACCTTTCAAATAAGGTGTCACATGGTGGTGTCAACTGCAAAATCCTTTAGTTAAACTTTCCACCGCCAGGGACCACAGCGTTCTATACGAACAACACCAACGGTCAGGAAATATCAAGACCTTTAAAATAAGTTGTAACATGATAGGGTCTACTGCAAAATCACCTAGTTCCATTTTTAACCACCAGGGAATGCACTATATTGTATACACACATCCCAATCAACATGAAATTTCAAGACCTCTATCACCAATCGCCTTGGATTTCCAAGACCTTTCAAATAAGGTGTCACATGGTGGTGTCAGCTGCAAAATCCTTTAGTTGCACTTTCCACCGCCAGGGGGCGCAGTGTGTCCCGTACGAACATCACCAACGGTGAGGAAATACCAAGACCTTTAAAATATGATAGAACATGATAGGGTCTACTATAAAATCACCTAGTTCCATTTTTCACCACCAGGGGGCGCAATATATTGTATACAAACTTCCCCAATCAACATGAAATTTCAAGACCTCTATCACCAATCGCCTTGGATTTCCAAGACCCTTTAAATAAGGTGTCACATGGTGGTGTCAACTGCCAAATCCTTTAGTTGCACTTTCCACCACCAGGGGGCGCACTGTGTTCTGTACGAACATTACCAACGGTCAGGAAATACCAAGACCTTTAAAATAAGATGTAATATGATAGGTTCTACAGCAAAATCACTTAGTTCCATTTTTCACCACCAGGGGTCGCACTATACTGTATACAAACATCCCTAATCGACATGAAATTTCAAGACCTTTAAATTGAGGTGCTACATGTGTGGGTCTAGAACGGATTTCCCTCTCAAACTAATTTCCCCCCTTTCCCCTCCCCTCCAAATCTACTTTCCCCCTTTAAAATCGAAAATTCCAAATTCGCGGATATTGATTTTTTAGTATTCGACTCTAAATCTACCCATATGTACAATTTCTTCACCGAGAAGTAATTTGGAGCTTAGTTAAGCTCGTAAACGTGTTTTTAACCCGTTACCGTTCGACTTTTTTTTATTTTTCTCTTTTCATAACACATCTACAGACCAAGACCTTTTTTTAGACACCTCAACCAAATTTTTACATTAAGTAGTTCTCTCAATATAGTGGAGACAGACAAAAACATGTTTCAAATTAATAATATATATATAGTTTTCTTCTAAGACTGAGTTCATATTCCCAAAACAGACAAATTGAAAATTTTTAACTTTCATATGAACAAGCCATGTGAGTTATCATCCTAGAACTCAGTTGAAAGAGAGTTGGGAGTTAACATAAGTGCCCAAGTTCAAATTCTGGACAAAATGATTTTCTGTTCTTGTAAAAATTAATTTGGATAACTTACCAAAAATCTACATAAAATGTGATTGATCGTCCCCGAAATAAGAATGTATTAAGTTATCTACATCAGGTTAAGAGCGTAGAATAACTATCTTCTCCGACAGCCAAAACCCATATTATTCTATGGGGAAATTTATTTATAGAATTCATTACCTTATGTATTTTTTTTTTTTTTTTTAAATCTATTTTCATACTGGGAAAATTCCCAATATTTAAATTTGTATATGTTTTCTGAAAGTAGTTTCATAAAGTTTTCATTTCTGACTTTAAAAATACGAAAAATTAAACAATTGCATTTTTCACTTCTATTTTCTGTACGAGAAGTTATTGAAATTTAAAAGGTATTTTTTTGGAAAACGAGAACATATTGTGGTTTTTCCAAAAGTGAAAAAGGATTTTAAATAAATACACTAGGTTATGAGTCATTCTGTAAATAAATTTCTGCATAGAATAACATGAGCTTTAGCTGTCGACGAAGAATGCATGCCATTAAAAACATGCTTGATAAGCAATATTTGCTTCATGTATGTTGTAGAGTAGAGAAGAGGATTATTTCTCCGCAGCTGGCTTCCGGCGACGATAAGTAGAAAGTCCCTTTGCATTTGATGTACAGTCGGCAGTAAAAATGTCCGAACACTATCAAAAATTCCTATGTAAAAAAATTATACTTGATACCGTTTTGTTAAATAAATCCTTGTTGAGTTCTGTTCTTAGTCAGTCTATGAACATGATTCGACAAGAATTTATTTAACAAAACAGTATTAAGAATACTTTTTTTACATAGGAATTTTTGCTAGTGCTCGGATACTTTTGCTGACGACTGTATCATGTTAAAAACATGCTTGGCAAGTAAAATTTGATTCACGTTTGCTGCATCAAGTATAATTCATACTTGATGCAGCAAGTACAATTCATATTTGGTGCATCAAGTACAATTCATACTTGGTGCAGCAAGTATAATTCATACTTGATGTGTATTACTTGATTCGTATGAGCTGTGGCAAACTTAGTGCATGCTTGATACACATTACTTGATTCCTGTTTGATCTTTCAAGTCTAAGGCAAGTGGGACAAGTGTAAACTAGGATTCTTGATCTTGACTTGCATTAAACTTACAGGCTTGAGATGTCAAGCTCGATGCAAGTTTCTTGACTTGAATTGTCAATGTTGATGACAGCTTAATGCAAGTTCTCTGTGCTGTCTGGGTAACCTATGTTTCCGAAGATAACACAGATCCCTTACCTTTAACTCCAATGATGTTTCTAAGAGAACTACCAACATCAGGAGTACCTGACCTAGATGCTTTAGATTCTAAAGATCTTAACCGCAGAGCCAGATATAGGCAAATAATCAGAGAAAACCTAAGAAACAGATTCAGAGCTGAATATTTAGGACAATTACGTCAACATGCATCTAAGACCAAAAGATTCAAACAATTGAAAGTCGGCGATGTTGTCCTATTAGAAGATTTCAATAAGAAACGTGTTCACTGGCCTTTGGCAAGAGTGATAGAAATTTACCCAGGCAAAGATAATGTCATACGCCTAGCTAAGGTGAAGACCGAAAATGGATTTTTTCTGCGTCCATTGCAAAGACTGTTTCCTTTAGAAATTGACAGTACCGAACTTAAGAATCACCCCACTTTACATAAATCTGTTCAAGAAAATTTAAGTCCTTCGACTTCCGAAAACAAGAACCTCTCACAGAAACCGATACTCAACCCCAGAGAAAAGGAACCTGTGAAAGACCCTCCAGAACCTACCAGTTCCAGAACCCATGATCCCACTTCCAATCCTCCGGTGGTCTCCCGAACTGGCCGTGTGGTGAAACCCCCTCAACGACTTCAACTTGGATTGTTGAGTTCCTCCGATTAGTCGCAACTCAAGGTGGGAGGATGTCGGGAATCTCCCGTTCATTCTTCTGCTTTCAGAACAAATGCCTTTCCAGACAGACGGGCGCCTCTTTTTCGCGAAAGGTGCTTTTTTAGAATCAGAAGCAGAACAGAAAAGACCTCGAACGGAGATGGGGCTACGTTAAGATCGTTGTGTTTACACAAGCCCCGGTCCTAAAACAGAACTATTAAATTTAACAGAACAATTAAGACTTTTAAAGAATTAGAATTAATATTTAAGAACTAATGACAATCTAAGAACGTTAATATTAAGATTTAATTTAATATTTAATTGTAAATACTGTAGATATTTTTTGTTCTGTTTTCGTTTTCATTTTAAGTGTATGCTAACAAAGCATTAAAATTCTGTTTTCATCTAAGAAGTGCTACATTCGTCAAGTTTTGTTTCTTTAATGGATGATAGTTGCCCCATCCACACCCGGACTTTTGGATTAGAAGATTTCAGGTGAGACCCATCCATATCTTATTATTTTGAAGAATAAATATTTTATTAGAAAATTTAAGTAGTAACTGTAAGAAAAGAGTTAAGATTTGAAATATGCTGTATCGGGTCAGTAACAAGAATAAGTTTTAGATCAGAAATCTGGTACAGCCATAGGTATATAAAAAGTTTTTTTTTTTTTTAATTTTATAATTATTCTTACCTTAATCCTCAATGTTTCCCATCTTTATTAACTTGAATTTACTATTAAAATTTTAACATACTCAAAACCTTATTATCACTTCGTTAAATTATACTAAACTTTTCCAAAATCTTTTTCTATTTAAAATGATACATGTATTTACTTTAAATGTCCAATATTTCGTATGATGTCCTATTTTAAAGTTTAAAAATATTTATCAAATTTACTTATTTTTCTGGTTTAGCCATATTGTTTTCCTTTTTATAACTACAGCTGTTGCCATCTTTAAAATATTTAAAATGATGAGGTCATTTTATTGTAAAATTATCCATTATAGCATATATTATATTTCACTCCTCCATAAAATTTGATTTTAAAATCGTCTGTTTTAAAATCGTCTGCTATTTATTGAATAAAAATGAATAAATCCGGTAAAAAGGATAACACTTACTGTTGTGTGCCACAGTGTAACTCCAAAAAATCAAGAAATCCAGAATTAAGCTTCCATTTATTTCCAAATGACAAATTTAAAATTTCAGTTGCTTCGGCTAATGGAAGTAAAGAATGAATCAGATGATTTGGAATTAATATTTGTTCAGCTTCAGTTAAATATCTACTTCCGATCGAACTTTGAATAAACTGAAATATTTTTTCCAAAAGCAATCTATCTTCTATGATGTAATGGCGGAGAAATTATAGCACGAATATTAAGTAGTAACACATATAGAACAAAAAATAATACACGTGGCTATTATATTTACTAACAACAAAAGCTGAAAAAGCGCCACCTATCGATCATTACAAACGCGGATAGAATTTTAATATAATTTAATTTATATATTAGTCATTTTAGCATTTTTATCCTAAGTAGCATTAGAAATAATATATATCACTTCTCCATTAAAATTTATAAGACCCTACAATAAAATTAATTTGTGCTTAATATCAACTCTACGAAGATTTTTATCAATCGCTTCCAAAATTTGACTTAAGGTTCAAATCTCAATCCTGTACGCTTTTACATCGGCTACAACGTTTTCGTCTTTATTCGTAAATAATAATTTGACTGTATTAAATAGTTTTCTGCAATATAATTCAACGTATAACTTAGTCACAGCAACGCGTGGCCGGGTCTGCTAGTATATATATATATATTCTATATGTGTGTTTCTTTTCATTTGTTCTTATATTTTTGTTTTGTTTTACTTCCTGATCTGCAGAATAATAATTTAATTCGATCGATTAATTCATATTTAAATTTAATTGTTTATAATTAGTTTGCTCATAAGATGGGTAGAAAGGGAAAAACAAGGGCGAATGACGCCGAAAAGAGTGCGTTGTTCCCAAAATCTAATGAAGTGATAAAATTTGAAAATGTTATTAGAGAAATAGAATTTATAAAATCGAAGGTCAATGATTGCGATAAAAGCGATCAAGCCAGATTAAAGATCCTAAAAGATAAGGTAAATGTACTGGAGGTTAAATTCGAGGAAATAGTTACAAATTTTTCCGAAGAAGAAAACGATGAAAACTTTGAAGAAGTGATGAAAAATCGGGACATTCTGTTGGAGTTGTCTGTAGTGTTAGAGAGTAAATCGCAATCAAATACCCCAAATGTAAATAATGATGCACGTACCAAACCAGGGACTTCTGTTAATTCGCATATTAGTCTTCCCAAACTTGAAATTCCTTATTTTTACGGGGATAAGGAATCTTGGTTGTCATTTAAAAATTTATTTAAATCATCTATTCTGGATAATGACAGCCTTAGTGAGGTTGAAAAGCTACAATACCTCCAATCGTGTGTAAGAGGTAGTGCATCAAAACTTATTCGTGGATTTTTGTTACAATCGGAAAATCTTAAACACTGTTGGGAAATCCTTACTCAGCGCTACGAAAATAAACGCCAATTAGCTATAACTCAGATAAATAAAATCTTTTCGGTAAAGGTAAACAAAGCGGATGATCCTAAATCGTTTTTCAATTTAATAGATACTTGTAACGAAGCGATGCGAAATTTATCGACCCTCGGATTGGAATCTAATCCTCTTAGCGATCTTATTCTTATAAATTTCATGATTTCAAAATTGGATTCATCCGTTAGGCATAGGTGGGAGCTCAGTCTAGAGAATACGCAAACTATTCCCGATTTAAACTCGTTTCGTACATTCATTGAAAGGGAGGCGTCGAGTCAAACAAAGCTTGAAAATAAACCAGGGATGTTTAAGAAGCCAGTAGAAGGTAGTAGTGTAAAAAAATCTTGTGTCAATAATTCAATACTAGTGAAAGAAAATAAATGCGTCGCCTGTTCTCAAGTACATCAATTGTTTAAATGTCCAAAATTCAATCGAATTAGCGTTCAGGAGCGATGGGACTTAGTTAAATCAAAGGGATTGTGTGAAAATTGTTTGCGAACTAATCATCAAGTGCGACAATGTAGAATTAATATTAAATGTAAGGTATGTGCAGGTTCACATCACACTCTTCTGCACATTTATACACAGAATTCTGCAGATCAGGGAGGCGGCCTTGTTGCTACGTCGGTGGCCAACAGTTCACAATCTAATGCAAATTTTAATAACCAAAAGGTGTTATTGGCTACTGCCCTTATAAAGGTTAGGTCACCTAACGGTAAAATTATTCAATGTCGGGCGTTAGTTGATAGTGCCTCACAAAATAGTCTCATAACAAAGGAGTGCGTTGAGAAGCTAAATTTGCCTTTGTTTGGCACTTCTCATCGACTTATAGGCATAAACGGTCTTTCCGCAGAAACTGTTTTAAATTTTACGGAATTCTCATTCTCGCCATATTTCGCTAACGAGTATAGGAACTTGAAAGCGCTAGTAGTAAATAGGGTTACTACCCCTCTGCCAGATTTCCGGGTGAAAACGACGTCTTGGCCACATACAAAAAATCTTCAGTTAGCCGATATGAATTTCTTCAAGCAACAACCAATCGAAGTATTATTAGGTGCAGATATTTTTGCGTCACTAATTTGTGGCACACCGGTATCGGGAAGGCCAGGAGAACCATCTGCCATTCCCAGTTCACTTGGGTACTTACTTAGTGGCCCCCTCTCAAGGGATGGAATGGAACCAGAATCAACATATAGCTCCTCGTTACAGTGTGTGAATATAAACGATTTTTTTGACAATCAGCCAATAATATCTTCTAAGAGTGAAACCGAAGCCGATCCGGCAGAGGAACTATATAAATCTTCCACCAAGCGCAACCCCGAAGGCCGCTATGTTGTCAAATTACCCCTTCATGATGAGATAGATTTGGGTGAAAGTGCCAACTGTGCACTAAAAATGTTTAAAAGGCTCGAAGCTCGTTTTGCGCAGAATCTTAACCTAAAAAAGGAGTATGCTCAATTGATGTTGAGTACTCCGATCTAGGTCATATGACTTTACTAAGGGCTGAAGAACTTAATCGCCAACCCAATTATTATATGCCCCATCATGGAGTTATAAATGAAAATAGTAGCACTACGAAACTACGGGTAGTGTTCAATGCGTCGGCCGTAACTGCAAATGGCAAATCCCTGAACTCTAACTTGCATAAAGGGCCCAAACTCCAATCCAGCATTTTTAGCAATCTAATTAGATTTCGTTTAAATAAAGTCGCCCTCTTGAGTGATATCGAAAAAATGTTTCGACAAATCCTAGTCGCAGAGCCTGATACAGACTTTCAAAGAATATTTTGGAGGGCCAATGTTTCAGATCCACTCAGAGAGTATAAATTGAATACAGTTACTTATGGCACAGCCTGTGCTCCATTTTTAGCCCTGCGTACCATATTACAGCTATTAAACGATGAAGAACCCAATTTTCCCGTAGCTGTGCAGGCTGCCCGCAACAACCTGTATATGGACGATTTCCTTGGAGGGGCTGAAACAATCGAAGCCGCTCAATCTTTGGTCACAGACCTTCAGGCATTATTTAATGCTGGGGGCTTCAAGCTGCGAAAATGGGCTTCAAATTGTGTGGAAGCTCTAGTTCAGGTCCCAGAAGCTTTAAAATCAACAAATCAGGAATTATCCTTAAACCCCGATCATTCCCAACGTATTTTAGGACTACACTGGAATTTAATATCGGATACCCTACAGGTTGGAGTTAACACCGAAGAAAGCGTAAAAACCAAAAGACAATTATTGTCCGTAATTGCACGCATCTTCGACCCTTTGGGTCTGTTATACCCTGCCACTATTCTTTTAAAATTGCTACTACAAGATGTTTGGAAGCAAAAACTTGGTTGGGATGATCCTTTACCACCAGACATTCAAAACAGGTGGAACGAATTTTATGAAAAAATTGCTTCCTTTAAGGCCATGTCAGTACCCAGATTTTTAGACCTGAAATCCGAACCTATTTACCAGATTCTGGGATTTTGTGATGCGTCAACAAAGGCATATGCTGCCGTAATTTATATACGCCCAAGTCAGAACTCATCTTTAAAATTGATTGCAGCTAAAACCCGTGTAGCTCCTTTAAAACCCATTACCTTGCCTAGGTTGGAGCTATGCGCGGCTGTATTACTATCGGAACTTTTGTCAGTCGTCCAGAGCTCGCTGGATTATCAGGTTGAGGAAATTCTCCTATGGACAGACTCAACAATCGCCCGTAGTTGGATCTTAAATCCACCCTTAAAGGGCAACACATATGTCCTACACCGAGTAAACAAAATTAGAGCTCTCACAGACCCAACATCATGGCATCACTTACCAAGCAAACATAACCCAGCAGACTGTGCAACCCGTGGGCTGTTACCCGACAAATTAAACCACTTCAACTTGTGGTGGTCTGGACCTGATTGGTCAAAGATCCCGGTCTTAGATCACGAGTCCAAGATTGCTACCTCAGTCCCATGTACAGTTGTGGGAATTCCTGGACTAATAGAGTCAACTCCAATGCATGAATCCGTTATAGAGGATTTGGTTTCAAAATTTTCATCAAGTAATAAACTTTTTCGTGTAATTGCATTTATGAAGAGGTTTATTAATAATAGTAAAAATGCTACAAAAGTGAAAGGACCAGTCTCAGTACAAGAAATTTCAGAAGCTAGAAAAATTGTTATTAAATTCGTCCAACAAAGGTCCTTTTTTTCAGAAATCGCCCTTTTGCAGCGCGGCCAACCCGTGGCAAACAGCAGTAAATTAAAATCTCTCAATGTGTTTCTTGATTCAGAAAATCTATTGAGAGTGGGAGGTAGAATTGACAAAAACATCACTCTGCCCTATGATACTAAACATCCAATACTCATACCTAAAAATCACCCTTTTACATCGACATTAATAAGACATTTTCACACGTATAGTCTTCATGGAGGTGTCGACCTAGTATTAAACTTAATTCGCCAGTCTTACTGGATTCCTGATGGTAGGTCCACTGTGAAAAAGGAGCTTCGAAAATGTGTCACGTGTGCCAAAGTCCAACCGACCCCCATTCAACAAATGATGGGTGACTTACCCAGTGCAAGAGTCAATCCTTGTAGACCCTTCCAACATGTTGGCCTGGATTATGCAGGTCCCATTCTAACGAAATGTGACCACAAACGGAAAAGTACCAAATTTAAATCCTATATTTGCCTATTCATCTGCATGTGCACCAAGGCAATTCATCTCGAATTAGTAACTAGTTTATCTACCGAGCATTTTTTATATGCCCTACAAAGATTCATAGGGCGTCGAGGCTATCCTACTGACATTTACTCCGATAACGGACGCAACTTTGTTGGTGCCCATGCCCATTTGAAGAAACTCGTGACACTTTCAAAAACCAATACTATTCAAGACTATGCCACAACTAGACAAATTCATTGGCATTTTATGCCACCTTACGGGCTTAACTTTGGCGGCCTATGGGAATCTTCGGTTAAATTGGCCAAACGCCATTTACTCAAAGCGTGTAAAGGCAATTGCCTGACCTTTGAGGAATGTGACACTATTCTAACTAACATTGAAGCCTGCTTAAATTCACGCCCCTTAGTACCACTTTCCACCGAACCCAATAATTTCCTGGTACTTACACCAGGACACTTCCTAATTGGGGCTCCGCTTCTTCAGCTTCCTGAACAATCTCTTAACCAAACTAATCCATTTTGTACCAGTTTTTCTTCCAGATGGAAACTCCTCCAGCAGATCAAGAGGCAATTTTGGAGCACCTGGGCAACGTCTTATTTGACTTCACTCCAGTCAAGAGAAAAATGGAAGAGTGGTAATACACATCTGCAACCTGGTCAGCTAGTCCTGGTGTTGGAACCTTCTATTCAGCCAGCTCAGTGGAGGTTGGCACGCCTTCTGGAAGTCCATCCGGGTGAGGATGGAATTATTAGAGTGGTTACTCTGAAGACGCCATCGGGAATAATCAAGAGACCTATAAATAGAATTGCCAGTCTGCCATGCTCAGCCCCCACCCCCCCGGAGGATGTCGGGGAGGAGGGGAGGAGAGAATACGATGCGCAGAACAGAACTCTTGTGTGACGGGACGGAGCTGATTGAGTCAGTCTTTCATTCGAGTCGAGAGAGATGCGATGCATCTTAAAACCAGAAAACAAACTTATTTAATATAATAATACTTATTCGTCATTATTCGATTCAAATAACATAAGTTATGATTGTAACAATAAATCGTTTGTAGTGAGTAGATATTAGATGTCAGAGTCTATGTATTGGCAGTTCTAGTTTTACTAATCCCGGGAAATCTGGCAGAGAGGGTAAGTAGATTTAAACTTATTCTCATTTGATTAATATGCATGTTATTCTTATTTGTGATAGAGTAAAAGTTGCAGAATTTGAATCTAAAATAAATTCGTTAGAAATTCTTAATCCGAGTTTCTAAATTTAATCAACCCTAATTCGAAATTCATAAATTGATACTTAGTCGAAAATTCTTTGTTGGCTTCAAAGCCAACCACCAATAATTTTGAGTAGTGATATTTGATATACATAAAACACGATTAATCTTCGAAGTGATTAGGAAACAGTAACAATTACAATTTAGTGTTGGATATTGAATAAAAACTTCCCCAAATCGGCAACACCGTTCGTAGAGGATTAAGATTCTAATGGCATATCTCCGTAACACCACTAGGGGTGTTGCCCAAAGCGCGGCACAACTGCGACTTAAAACCCATCCAACCAACCAACCTGAACAACCAAAGAGAAAAACAAGTAATAAAAAAAAAAATAATAATAATAATAAAATAAAATAAGTCAATTTCAACTTACAAACACTGTTGAAAAAGTTTTTTTTTTTTAATAATTTTGAATTAGGAAATAAAAAGCGTGCGTGAAAACTGAAATAAAAATAATTATAATATATATAAAAAAAACTTTTTATGTACCATGTTTTAAATTTTCTGCTGAACCATAGACCTCTTATCAATGTGCAAAAATTTTTAGAGTGATAATGTCGTCAATTTTTGTGAGATGCATAATTTAACTTTTTATAATTCTTTAATGTTCATGTTTAATTAAATGTATTTATTTTTATGTAGAAAGAAAATGAACTCGTATTTTTTTTTTCAACAACTAAATTATAGCTAATATTTTAATGGCTATTTTGTTGCTATTAGGAGCTTATTATTTTCATATTTTAATTAATTAAAAGAAAACTATTCGAAAATCTGAGTTCAAAGAATTGTGTTGTCACCGGGTTCTAAGCTACTGTAAAAGTTCAAATGTCTAGCTAGTAGGGAAGGTAGTTAAAAATAGATTGCAAGATTTGTATCGAACAAACAAACAAACAAACAAGAATCAAAGTTTATTGAAATTTTATTTTTCCGACTGAGTGAAAATAATGCCTGGACCGGGAATCGAACCCCGGATCTTTGACTTACAAGGTCAATGCTCTACCATTGAGCTATCCAGGCCGACATCCCGGTCTGCATTACTCACTCGGAAAACCTTTTAGGCAGAAACATCTCTGGTCTATCATTTAGATAGCTCAACAGAAAATAAGCCGCAGGTAAAGGAAAACACCATTAAACACTGGAAGAAAATCAGATTTATTGAAATTTTATTTTTCGACTGAGTGAAAATAATGCCTGGACCGGGAATCGAACCCCGGATCTTTGACTTACAAGGTCAATGCTCTACCACTGAGCTATCCAGGCCGACATCCCGGTCTGCATTACTCACTCGGAAAACCTTTTAGGCAGAAACATCTCTGGTCTATCATTTAGATAGCTCAACAGAAAATAAGCCGCAGGTAAAGGAAAACACCATTAAACACTTATTATTTTCACTCAGTCGGAAAAATAAAATTTCAATAAATATGATTTTCTTCCACAGTTAATTGTGTGATTTTAATAAAAAATTGTATTTCCCTCCCAGTGTTTAATGGTGTTTTCCTTTACCTGCGGCTTATTTTCTGTTGAGCTATCTAAATGATAGACCAGAGATGTTTCTGCCTAAAAGGTTTTCCGAGTGAGTAATGCAGACCGGGATGTCGGCCTGGATAGCTCAGTGGTAGAGCATTGACCTTGTAAGTCAAAGATCCGGGGTTCGATTCCCGGTCCAGGCATTATTTTCACTCAGTCGGAAAAATAAAATTTCAATAAATATGATTTTCTTCCACAGTTAATTGTGTGATTTTAATAAAAAATTGTATTTCCCTCCCAGTGTTTAATGGTGTTTTCCTTTACCTGCGGCTTATTTTCTGTTGAGCTATCTAAATGATAGACCAGAGATGTTTCTGCCTAAAAGGTTTTCCGAGTGAGTAATGCAGACCGGGATGTCGGCCTGGATAGCTCAGTGGTAGAGCATTGACCTTGTAAGTCAAAGATCCGGGGTTCGATTCCCGGTCCAGGCATTATTTTCACTCAGTCGGAAAAATAAAATTTCAATAAATATGATTTTCTTCCACAGTTAATTGTGTGATTTTAATAAAAAATTGTATTTCCCTCCCAGTGTTTAATGGTGTTTTCCTTTACCTGCGGCTTATTTTCTGTTGAGCTATCTAAATGATAGACCAGAGATGTTTCTGCCTAAAAGGTTTTCCGAGTGAGTAATGCAGACCGGGATGTCGGCCTGGATAGCTCAGTGGTAGAGCATTGACCTTGTAAGTCAAAGATCCGGGGTTCGATTCCCGGTCCAGGCATTATTTTCACTCAGTCGGAAAAATAAAATTTCAATAAATATGATTTTCTTCCACAGTTAATTGTGTGATTTTAATAAAAAATTGTATTTCCCTCCCAGTGTTTAATGGTGTTTTCCTTTACCTGCGGCTTATTTTCTGTTGAGCTATCTAAATGATAGACCAGAGATGTTTCTGCCTAAAAGGTTTTCCGAGTGAGTAATGCAGACCGGGATGTCGGCCTGGATAGCTCAGTGGTAGAGCATTGACCTTGTAAGTCAAAGATCCGGGGTTCGATTCCCGGTCCAGGCATTATTTTCACTCAGTCGGAAAAATAAAATTTCAATAAATATGATTTTCTTCCACAGTTAATTGTGTGATTTTAATAAAAAATTGTATTTCCCTCCCAGTGTTTAATGGTGTTTTCCTTTACCTGCGGCTTATTTTCTGTTGAGCTATCTAAATGATGGACCAGAGATGTTTCTGCCTAAAAGGTTTTCCGAGTTAGTAATGCAGACCGGGATGTCGGCCTGGATAGCTCAGTGGTAGAGCATTGACCTTGTAAGTCAAAGATCCGGGGTACGATTCCCGGTCCAGGCATTATTTTCACTCAGTCGGAAAAATAAAATTTCAATAAATATGATTTTCTTCCACAGTTAATTGTGTGATTTTAATAAAAAAAAAAAAAAAAGAATCAAAGTTAATAAAAAAAATGGAAAATAATTATAAAGTAAAAAAAAAAAAACTTTTTATGTACCATGTTTTAAATTTTCTAATGAATCATAGAGCTCTTATCAATGTGCAAAACATTTTTAGAGTGATAATGACGTCAATTTTTGTGAGATGCATCATTTAACTTTTTATAATTTTTTAACGTTCACGTTTAATTAAATGTATTTATTTTTATGTCGAAAGAAAATTAACTCGTAATATATATATATATATATATATATTTGTTGGCAACAATTAAATTATAGTTTATATTTTAACGGCTATTGTAGCGCTATTAGAATGTTATTATTTTCATATTTTAATTAATTATAAGAAAACTAATCAAAAATTCGCAAACCGGATTTCTAAGTATTGTGTTGTTACCGTGTTCTGGGCAATCCTGAAAGTTTCAAATTTTTAGCTAGTCGGGAAGTTAGTTAAAAATCGATTGCAAGGTTTGTACAAGATATAGGGAGAATTTGAACTAATAGTAGGAACTGAATAATAATTATAAGATTAAAAAAAACTTTTTATATACCATGATTTTAAATTTTCTGATGAGTCATTAATAAAATACGCCAGGATAAAGAAATAATATTTAAGCAATATTTAAGCACGCGGACTCAGTTCAGTGAAATAATAATAATAATGAAAAGAAAAGTGGTTTAAAAAAATATTATTACTTTTAGAACAACGTATATTAGCATCGTGAACTACATCAGCACTTATCAATGTGTATAAAATTTTTAAAGTGATATTGACGTCCATTTTTGTGAGATGCATAATTTAACTTTTATAATTTTTTAACGTTCACGTTGAATTAAATATATTTATTTTTATGTCGAAAGAAAATGAACTCGTAATTTTTTTTTTTGCAACAATTAAATTATAGCTAATATTTTAGTGACTATTTTATTAATATTAAGAGTTTATTATTTTCATATTTTAATTAATTAAAAGAAAACTATTCGAAAATCTGACTTCGAAGTATTGTGTTACCGGGTTCTGAGCTATTGTGAAAGTTTCAAATGTCTAGCTAGTAGAGAAGTTAGTTCAAAATAGGTTGCAAGATTTGTACCGGACAAACAAACAAGAATCGAAGTTCATAAAAAAATGGTAATAAAAATAGAGAACCATCATCTTAGGCTAGAGGGGGGGGGGGGGGGTAAAATAAACAACAAAAACAAAAGGAAATATTTATATAAAAACTATTCAATCAATCATAATACTAGAAAAAAAAAAAAAAAAGTACATGAAGGAGAAATTGGTGAATCAAGAGAGAAAGGCAACTTTTTAACCAACTGATGTACATTCGGCAGAAAGAGTATCTGAGCACTAGCAGTAATCCATGTTTAAAAAAAGTACACTTTATACTGCTTTATTAAATAAATCTCTGTCGAGTCATGTTCTTAGTCAGTCTAAGAACATGATTCGACAAGGATTTATTTAACAAAACAGTATTAAGTGAACTTTTTTGATATCGGAATTATTGGCTAGTGCTCGGATACTTTTGCTGCAGACTTTACTTTTCAAAAAGGGTATCAAGAAGGGTACTTCACCAACAAATTAAAATTAGCTATCAAATAGATTAGTGATTCTCAACCTTTTTTTTTTTCTTTTTGTCGCGGCACACTTTTAAAGATTTCAAAATTTGGCGGCACACAAAGAAAAAGATAAGTTTAGAAGTTGTTTACTTACCTATAATACTCTGTGTAAAATAGTTTATGATAATAATTTTGAATGTAAAATAAAATAGTATAATATGTACAATAACAATAACAATAGTACGTTTATTGAGGGATTAATTACATTGTAATAATAAGAATACTTTTAATGAGAAATTTATTCTTGATAATTTCATTTATATTTGGTCGTACAAATGACAATGATACTCTCATATCGTCTTCTACATTAACAGTCTCGATCTTTTTTTTTTTTTGTTTTCATGTTGGTTAATACTGAAAATCCGAATTCACACAAATAAGATGTAGAAAATTATAATAATATTTTTAAAGCTCTAAATTTGGGGAATAGTGAATAACTCTGTCCTATAATATTGTCAATTTGTCAATAACAATTTTATGAATAGTTTTATTAAAACCTTTTGGGACTGACCCAAACTTTTCCAATTTGCCTTCCTGAGCTTTGTTCTTCCATAAAGTTATTTATTTTTGGATTCGCACCAGTTTATCTGTTGAGTTTAATAAATTTTCTTTCGACCCTTGCATACTTGAATTTATGTTATTAAAAATAACAAAAATGTCTGATAAGTAAGCTAGTTTAGCACACCATATTTCATTTTCCAACAAACAAACAAAATCATAATTTTTATCTTGTTCAAAAAACGTTTTCATTTCGTCTTTTAATTCCATCACACAAGATAAAGCTTTTCCATTCGACAACCACGTTACTTCCGTATGCAGTAACAAGAATTCGTACTTAGCTTCCATAGCTTGGCATAAGTTACTAAATAAGCGACTTTTTAATGGCCTTGATTTTATATAATTAACCATTTTAACACATTGTTCCAGAACTATTTTCAATTCTGATGGCAAATATTTTGCAACAAATGCTTCTCGATGCAAAAAACAATGGGTAAATAATATATTTTCATTCTTTTTTAACATGTGCTACAAATCCTTTTAGATGTCCAGCCATAGCTGGAGCGCACCATCTGTGTAAATGCCAATACATGAATTCCTCGAAACTTTAATTTCTTCTAAATATGAGCTAATTACATCATAAATATGTTTGCCAATTGTAAAATTAGTTAACTCACGACAACATAAAAATTGATTAATTATATCGTTTTCGTGAATAAACCGAACAAATGCAAATTGAACTTTTCCCGTAATATCTGTTATTTCATCGATTTGTAGGGCAAAATTTGAATTTGCAAAAGTTTTTGCAGCTAAAAATATGCATATAAACAGTTTAAAATATGGTATTTAATTGTATAAACAAGTTTTCTTTTACAGTGTGCTTTTCTTTAATTTAAACAATCTTTACTCGTAATATAAATATAAATATATATATATATATATATATATATATATATATATATATGCATATGTATATAATTTTTACTATATGTATTTCTAAAATTTGGCGGCACACTTTAAGAATTTGGCGGCAGACAAAAGTGCCGCGGCACAGTGGTTGAGAATCACTGAAATAGATATTGAGAACATT